>JAIUZE010046659.1:0-28587 GCA_022085475.1 Heliosperma pusillum
ACCCTCGCGAATGCGGAAATATAAAACATACAAGCGTGTGAATTATATAGCGGAAATAGGTAGTTTAAAAAAACTTTTATACATGCAAGTTAAATAAAACGAGGAGTGTCAAAATATTACAACTAAGTGCGGAAAATAACAAAGAGACGGAGTCTCTCAAAATGTTAACAAAGAACAAGGGTTTAGCAAATAAGCTAAAATCGTCTAGAGGTTAATCTTCCAGGGACAACGCCCGCTAGCTCACACCCGAACCCCAAAACATCATATCCAAAAAGGCATCCAAGCAAGCCACCTGTTCATTCCTGAAAAACATGAACGCCACAGTCAGTGGGGAGTAACTCCGGGTTCTCCCAGCCATATCACCTTTAACGTACATATAAGGAAATACAAAAGTAAAGCATGCATATATATATACATGTGAGTTGCGATAAGAATAGATAGGAAATTCTATAGATAATGATGAGATCATGTGGAAATCAAAACCGTAACCATCATGTTATTCAAAGACTCGGGATAGACACTCTTAGGCAATCGAATACGCTCACTAGGGCTTGCATCTCAGCGTTAGCGGTATAAGATTGATAAGATTGATAAGATTGAGACTCGACAGACAAACCAGTCAAGTCATGCGATGATCACATAATATCCAACATATTACCATCCATTCACGAACCAAGACCTTGACGGTGTCAAGTATTGCAATGACCATGAAGACAATCATGGAAAATCACGAGTCAAAGGACAGAGACACAAAGACGACCTGCTCACGGTGTAGAATGAAACGCACTAGCATCGTGTGTACATGGCCAAGTATGATTAAAGGCATAACGGAATTAAAAGCATTTACCGGAACGCATACAGATAAAGGAATTTCGCGTCTGTGAGACTAATTTCTCCTGTAGGACGACGATAATAATACCGTTCTAGTCGAAATAGGCAGGAATAGAGGAATTAAAGAATGTTCCGATTCGACATGCGATAAACGTTTCGCATCCCAGACTCGGTCTTACAAAGAAAACGCCGAGTACCCCAAATTTGGTAGATCAATTCACGAAAGAGGCGGAAAAGAGCTCAAGCCTCATAACAAGCGGTACGCTACATGCAAATAACACCACCTCGCAAGTATACAACATTTGACGGCCGGGTCGATCAACGCATAGCGTTCAACTCCCAACAACGTCGTCATATGCCCACTACACATGCAATTAAGCAGTAGGATACCTCTCCGTTCCGACATTCCAGCCTTACGAACGGGAAGGTAGCCAAGGGAATGAGAGTACAAAGCACAAGACAAAATAGTGCTCAAACCGTCACATTTGTATAAACTGACTCAAAGTGGGAACATACCAAAAACCGTCACAAAACATGAGAATAGGGAATCATATAAGTTCAAATATGATAAACATGAGTCAACACATGATACATAAGCATTAGAATAAGTTTATGAAGCATAATGAATAAAAACATAGATCCCTCTCCAAAACAACAAGTTTGGAAACTAACTAAAACAAGGGTTCACTTCAAACGGTCATAACTAGAGTTCTACATATGGGAATGCAAAAATTCCAAGTGGCGGTGATAGCTTATCCTCTTACGGTTCCAACGAATGGTCACAAGCCCAAAACAAGCAAGTAACGAAGGAGATATGAGTATTCTACCAAAAAGGGTCGGTGCTGTGAATTTACACGAGTCCACCCGAGAACCAACAACACCTTCCTATCATTTCCCATTTTACAAGTAAAAGTGATCTTACAAAATAGATGGGGTATTTTCGAAATAGATGGGGTATTTTCGAATTAGATGGGGTATTTTCGAACTAGATGGGGTATTTTCGAATTAGATGGGGTATTTTCGAACTAGATGGGGTATTTTCGAATTAGATGGGGTATTTTCGAAATAGATGGGGTATTTTCCTAATCGATCTAGCAACTAGCTAAACAATCAATATTCATCATCAACAATCATCAACTAACAACAATCATCCTCAAAATCATAATTTCTAAGCTTTCTAATTGTATTCCAAAAACGAATTCTTACATGGAAATCATGTAAAACACGTAAATGATATCGAGTAACCCTTCACCGTTACCTTTAAGCGACTCTACTAATCGTCAAGCTCCTCTTCAATAAGGTAATAGTCTTTGTCGGGATCTTGGAGGTCACCACCTACATATAGATCGTAAAAGATGAATAAAATTCATCTTGAGAAAGACGGATTATTTAAAAAGCGAGAAAAACGGTAATTTTATTACCAATATGGATAGAGGAAGGTACGGGAGGAAGAATAAGATAAACTTACGTAAATTCTATCAAGTAACGAAGAAGTTACGACGAATCAAAGATCGTAAAAAGCTAAGGAGGCAAGAATTGAGTTTTCTTAAAGAGGAAGGAAGTTGTGTTTGTTTTTGGAGTAATGAATTAGGTTAAGGAAATATAAGTATAAATAAGGAAAAGTCAACCAAAAAGTCAAACTCGCCTTAAGACGGCTTTTTCATGGAATCTCGCAGAAATTCCAAATACGAACTCGGAAATTCTAAATTCGACTCGAAACATAAAAAGCTAATTTAAAACTTAAAATTGCTGAAAAGTATCCGTAAAATATTTCTACTAGAAAAATAGGGTACATTTCAAAATTGCTGAAAAGTATTCGTAAAATATTTCTACTAGAAAAATAGGGTACATTTCCGGGTGTTACAATCACCCCACCTTTTAAAAAGTTTCGTCCTCGAAACTTGAGAGTAGAAAACAAAAGTATTAAGGACAAGAATCGGTTTTCAAAATTGATACTAAAACTTTTACCAAAAGAAACATTTATGAAACGAGGTTCTTCTCGAAAACGATTTAAAGAGAATTTTCATAAGTGTGGAACTTACTTACGGATCTCAAGAGTGCCCGTCGCGAACGAGAACTCAAATTATCCAAATCAAATTAAAGTCGAAATAGGGAAATCGAAATTCAAAACAAACGTTAGTAAGTGCAGGACTAGTCACCAGACGTCTCCAATAACGAGTCCAAACATCCAACCAAACCCAAAATCCAAATATAAAAGCAAAAGAAATCCATTTTCTCCAAAAAGAGGGTACATAAACCATCTTTAAACTTCTTTGAAACGTTAAATTAGAAATATAATATGGAAATTTGAAAGTTTTATCAAGGATAAAATCAAATATCAAGACATTACACGAACGTAGAACGACTCGAACATCGAAATCACAGTTCGTGATACAAAGAGGTACGACCAAACGAGCAAAATGGACAAAAAAAAAAAAGGAAAGAATTAAAGAGTAGCGGATTGAGGAAAGATCAATTTGAGGGAAAAGAGAGGAATGAACCACAATACTATCTTCCATCTATGAAAATTCAAATGTCGATCACAACTCGACATCACTAACTCCACGAGTAATCTAGTCCTCAAGAGAGTGCAATATGACCTCAACATTTTCCATCATCAGATTCCTACCTAAATATTTCATAAACATGACACTTCGAGTAACAAACCCCAATTATTCGAATCCAATTAGAATCTACTAAGGTCCATCGGCACGGTAGACTCCACAACTAACAATCCAAATGAAAGATTCATTAAAAACTCTAATCTTACTAGCTCCATCAAAACTCTTATTAGAAACCACCAACGATATATGTATATATATAGGGAAACATGATCGCTATTAACCACAAGGTAAAGAGACTTACCATGAAATCCTTTAATCCAATTTATTCCAAAATTCATTACCCTAAACTATTAACCATGAACCTTCTCCTCTTCAAAAGTCGAATCACTAAACCTCAAAAGAGATTGGTCTCACAATCTCATTTCACTTAACTTTTGCCATTCATAGAGCAATGCGACCGTTCATCAATTTATTTAGTTCCTTCAAACTCCCTATACAACGGTTTTCGCTTATGACAATATTCCTCAAGTTGTGTCATCCAATCCAAATTCCACAAAGTATCTATTCCCACTAGGGTCCAACACATAAGGACAATAAATTCTTAAGTAATCTTTAAAGCAACCACTAACATCCTTAACAACATCAATTATCATTACGATCTATTCGATCCTCAAGGTGATATTACAATATCAAGATTCAAGGTCTAAAATCACCAAGAGAGGTTCAACTTACTTATCCTCAATTCCTTATAGTCAATTAAACATGAATCTAGCTCCATAGGGTGGGTAGGTACCATATTTAGTGCATCATCAAAACACAACCGCTAAATCCTTTCATTAGCTAAAGAGAAACTACCTCACAAGAGATTAGGGATAAATGAACATGATACAAGGAACATTAGGAGGCAACATCAAAAGACTATGATAAGAAGGAATTAAAAGACGAAGGCGAAAAAGGAAAACGAGGTTGAGGAAGAGACAAAGCAGATAGTAGAGTTAGGAAGATATCTGAGTAAGAAAGAAAGTACGAGCTTGTAATTTCTTAAAGATCAATCTTGACAAAAACATTCAAGAATGGAAATGGAAAGGAATGATGGCACGAGTAAGGGTTTAAGATTTAATCCACAAAGTTTCTCCTTTCAAACTTAATGCGATAATAAAACCACTTAATTATTCCTTTACAAAGGCCTCTTACAAGGGACCATCATACCACGAGCAATCATCAAAGTAAGGTACACCTAGACTTGATAAATCGACTACAACCCAAATCATCCATCCTTTCATATCACACGGATTCCCAATTGCGGAATTGTAACTCAAGTATAATAACATTCCTTTAGCTCAAATATTCAACACAACCTCAAAGGTTTGTTTAATTGAAGGACTAACAAATACTCTCTTATACTCGGTCATCTTCAAGTCTATAGCCCACGAGTTCATTAGTATCAAAGTACAACATCAAGCCAAACATCATCATTAACATCCCAAGGTATTTCCATCATGGATCACATCATCGAATCTCTCTCATATATATAATCTTCAAGTAATATGGTTCAACTTACAACGAAACCTTACTACTTCAAACGAGTCTCCGATACCATAAGATAAGATCATATCTTTAAATCCAAGAACTATAGCCAAATGCTTTTCCACAAAGCCTATACTCACAAACACACAAAAGGAAACCACAAGACGTCACATAATCTCAAAAGCATTTTACAACTCAAGGCATCATTCAAACTCCTAAATTCAAAAGATTAAATCGCTAATGGGTTAAGAAGTCTTGGCCACTCATTCAACCTTACACAATCAAATATCATGAACTATCCACACATTAGTCATGACAAGCATCAAGCATTAAAATCATCAAACTTATTTTACTACCTTTCCTTAGAGATACAACCAATCATCAATATAGGGTGAATTAAGATCTACACCATTTTCCTCAAATCACAAATTCATTCTAACAACACTAATATTCCACAAAATTTCAAGTTCTTCCGACCAAGTATAATATACCACCAACAAATGGGTATGACATCCACAAAAATGTTACAAGAGGAAGGCAAGGATACCAATGGTAAGATGGAGTAACTATCAAGAGTAGTTTCCAAGAGGCAAACAAGATGGAAGAGAAAGAAGCACTTAGATAGAAGGAAGAGAGCATAATACATTAAGGACGAGAGAATTCATAGATGAGGAAGAAATACACTTTAATTATGCTTGACATTTTTCACTCTTCGGTAGAGGATACTTCTTCTAGGTAACACAATGATCCACCTTAAGACGGTAGATACAAACAAACATAACATCACTCAACACAATTAACAAACAAGTTAGAACCTAACAAACATCAAGTACACCAAAGACTACCACCTTAGGTCCTTAAGTCTACCCATCTCTCATTTATTATTTCAAGGTCAAGTAATTTAAGTTTAGGGTTCACGTGTGTGCGTCGGGAGCGATTAAGCTCTGATACCAACTGTGACAACCCTCGCGAATGCGGAAATAATAAACAAACAAGCATGTGAATTATATTGCGGAAATAGGTAGTTTTAAAAAAACTTTTATACATGCAAGTTAAATAAAACGAGGAGTGTCAAAATATTACAACTAAGTGCGGAAAATAACAAAGAGACGGAGTCTCTCAAAATGTTAACAAAGAACAAGTGTTTAGCAAATAAGCTAAAATCGTCTAGAGGTTAATCTTCCAGGGACAACGCCCGCTAGCTCACACCCGAACCCCAAAACATCATATCCAAAAAGGCATCCAAGCAAGCAACCTGTTCATTCATGAAAAACATGAACGCCACAGTCAGTGGGGAGTAACTCCGGGTTCTCCCAGCCATATCACATCAAACGTACATATAAGGAAATACAAAAGTAAAGCATGCATATATATATACATGTGAGTTGCGATAAGAATAGATAGGCAATTCTATAGATAATGATGAGATCATGTGGAAATCAAAACCGTAACCATCATGTTATTCAAGACTCGGGATAGACACTCTTAGGCAATCGAATACGCTCACTAGGGCTTGCAGCTCACCGTTAGCGGTATAAGATTGATAAGATTGAGACTCGACAGACAAACCAGTCAAGTCATGCGATGATCACATAATATCCAACATATTACATCCATTCACGAACCAAGACCTTGACGGTGTCAAGTCATGCAATGACCATGAATAAATCATGAAATCACGCATTCAAAGACAACGACACAAAGACGACAACTCTCACGGTAAATGAAACGCACTAGCATCGTGTACATGGCAAGTATGATTAAAAGGCATCCACGGAATAAAGCATTTCCCGGAACGCATACACGATAAAGCATTTCGCGTATGTAGACTAATTTCCTCCTGGTAGGACGACGATAATAATACGTTCCTAGTCTAAATCTGGCCAGACTCTCGGAATAAAGCATGTTCCGATTCGACATGCGATAAAGCATTTCGCATCCAAGACTCGGTCTTACAAAAATAAACGCCGAGTACCTCAAATTCGGTAGATCAATTCACGAAAAAGGCGGAAAAACAGCTCAAGCCTCATAACAAGCGGTACAACCCCCTCCTACATGCAAATACAACCACCTCGCAAGTATACAACATTTGACGGCCGGGTCGACAACGCATAGCGTTCAACTACTCCCAACAACGGCGTCATATGCCCACTACACATGCAATTAAGCAGTAGGATACCTCTCCGTTCCGACATTCCAGCCTTACGAACGGGAAGGTAGCCAAGGGAATGAGAGTACAAAGCACAAGACAAAATAGTGCTCAAACCGTCACATTTGTAAAAACTGACTCAAAGTGGGAACATACCAAAAACCGTCACAAAACATGAGAATAGGTAATCATATAAGTTCAAATATGATAAACATGAGTCAACACATGATACATAAGCATTAGAACAAGTTTATGAAGCATAATGAATAAAAACATATATCCCTCTCCAAAACAACAAGTTTGGAAACTAACTAAAACAAGGGTTCACTTCAAACGGTCATAACTAGAGTTCTACATATGGGAATGCAGAAATGCCAAGTGGAGGTGATAGCTTATCCTCTTACGGTTCCAACGAATGGTCACAAGCCCAAAACAAGCAAGTAACGAAGGAGATATGAGCATTCTACCAAAAAGGGTCGGTGCTGTGAATTTACACGCGTCCACCCGAGAACCAACAACACCTTCCTATCATTTCCCATTTTACAAGTAAAAGTGATCTTACAAAATAGATGGGGTATTTTCGAAATAGATGGGGTATTTTCGAGTTAGATGGGGTATTTTCGAACTAGATGGGGTATTTTCGAATTAGATGGGGTATTTTCGAAATATGGGGTATTTTTCGAATAGTGGGGTATTTTTCCACTAATCATCTAGCCACTAGCTAACAATCAATTTCATCATCAACATCATCAACACTACAACAATCAGCCTAAAAATCATAATTTCTAAGCTTTCTAATTGTATTCAAAAAAACGAATTCTAACATGGAATCATGTAAAACACGTAAATGATATCGAGTAACCCTTCACCGTTACCTTTGAGCGTCTCTACTAATCGTCAAGCTCCCTTCTATAAGGAAATAGTCTTTGTCGGGATCTTGGAGGTCGCCACCTACAAATAGATCGTAAAGATGAATAAAGCTCATCTTGAGAAAGACGGAAAGCTTGAAAAGCGAGAAAGACGATAATTTTAATATCAATACGGATAGAGGAAGGTACGGGAAGAATAATAAGACGAACTTACGTAAATTCTATCAAGTAACGAAGAAGTTACGACGAATCAAAGATCGATATTCAAAGAGGGAAAGTTGATTTCTTAGAGAGGAAGAAAAGTGTGTTTGATTTTGTGTTGAAATGAAATATTAGGTTAAGGGAGGGAGTAGTGTGAGTTGTGTAGGAAAAGGTCAAAGACGGTTTCAAAGTCAAGAAAGTCAAACCCGACTCAAAAGTCAAGAAAAGTCAAACTCGACTTAAGACGGGATTTTCATGGAATCTCGCAGAAATTCCAAATACGAACTCGGAAATTCTAAATTCGACTCGGAACTTAAAATTCTAATTTAAAACTTAATTTACTGAAAAGCTTTCGTAAAAATATTTCTACTAGAAAAATAGGGTACATTTCCGGGTGTTACAATCACCCCTCCTTTTAAAAAGTTTCGTCCTCGAAACTTGAGAGTAGAAAAGAAAAGTTAGAAGGACCAATTCGTTTTCTCCAATTTGGTATTCAAAACATTTTCAAGGAAATGTATTTCAAAAGCATGACATTTTCCAAAAAGGTATAGGAAAAGTTTTCGAAAGTAACTCTCTTTTTCTGTGGAACGAAATTGTTCTTGTCGTGCACACAAGAACACCAGCATTCCAAAGTAAAGACAAGATTAAAATTAAATCATATGTTGGTAAGTGCAGGACTAGTTATCAGACGTCTCCAATAAAAAGTGCAAACATCCAACCAAACGCAAAATCCAGTATAAGAGCAACCTAACTCCATTTTCGAAAAAATGAAAGTAGAAATTTTATTTCTAAAACTCTTTTAAAAGGATAAATGTGAAATCCATCGTGAAAATTTGAAAATTTTCTAAATTCGTACACTCAAGACAACCAAACATTGCACACACATAAAAGTAATTTGAACATCAAACCCACAATCATGGTAATAAAAGATAAACACAACGAGTAAAAAGAAACAAGAAGGCTTATCGAAACGAGTAATAGCGGAAAGAAGGACAATGTCCAAAGAATAACAAATTGAATAAGCGTCAATTTGAAAGGCAAAGGGAGAAATGAACGACAGAGCAATTGCTCAAAAGGGGAAGAAAGCCTAAGAACCAAACACTCCACTCAAATACAAAAGTCATCATAGTCAATTTCTCGGGCATTTTCGCCAAACCCAAATTATAGCCACAACATTCTAAGGGCTTATCCAATTAACATCACAAACATCGTTAATAAGCTAGTCCTCACAAGAATGTAACTCATCTCGGTCATACCTTAACCGCTTTAAATCATTAGATTCTACAAAATCCTTAACAATCATCAGGTCAAACTACGAACCCGAATATCTAGTATCCAACTAGCATTAACTAAGGTCTATCGACAAGGGAAAATCCACAATTAAATAATCCACATGAAAGATTCCTACATGTATTCGAACATCCCTAGTCCAGTCAATTATTACACTCGAATCCACAAGCATAAATAATTATATCTAGAAAAGCATAATTACCACCAATCATAAGATGAATGGGCTCACCATTCCAATTCTTCGATTCAAAGTACTTCAAGGCTTAATATCCTAAACTTAAAGAAATTTCTCTTTTACAAACCATCAAACCCTCAAGAGAGATCAATTACAAATTCCAAGTCCTATATGGCCAAGGACATGGCGATGATACAACTATTCAAATCATCCAGCTCAACTATAACTCAAGATGCATCGATCTTCACTTCTGAAAATATTCCTCAAAATATGGTGACCAGTCTTAATTACCAAAGCAAAGTCTCTTTTAGAATCCAACATTTACAGACATCTAATCCCCAAATGGTCTCCAAGGTAACTATTCCAATATCTCGAAACAACGAACTATTATCATGATCCACTCAATTCTCAAAATACCACTACAATACCAACTCCAAATCTAAAACCACTACGAGAGGATATATTATCACTATTAGGATTCATCCTAGAGCTTAAGTCCTATTTCCCATGATCAAAAACAACATGAAATTGACTCAATCCAAAGACATATATTCTAACTAAAGAATCCCAAAATAAATGACATTGATTCTCTAAGCCAAACAAACGAGACATCCAATCCACTAGAGGAAAGATGAAGCAGCAACGAGATAGAAAACGATAAGGAATCTCAAAGAGAACACGGAAATAAATAAGGCACGAGATTACAAGAGAGGAGCGCTGAAAATAACGAGGTCAAGAAAGAGACAAAGCAGATAGTAGAGTTATGAAGCTATCCGAGTAAAGTAAAAGATAAGAGAAAACAATTTCCTAGAAATCGGGCTTAGTAGGAACTTGCATGAAAGGAAATAAAAAGGGATAATGGCATGAGCAAAAGGTTAAAGGTTTAATCCACAAAATTTCTCCTTTCAGACTTAGGGTGATAGTAAAGCAACTCATCCCAAGCAAAGGTCTCTTACAAGGGACCATCGTACCACAATCATCAAAGTAAGGTACACCTAGATTTAAAAAATCGATTACAACCCAATTCATCCGCCCCTTCATATAACACGGATTCCCAATTGCGGAATTGCAACTCAAGTATAGTAACATTCTCTAAATTCCAAAATTTGACACGCTCTCAAAGGTTTCAAAAACCGAAGAACCAATAAGGAATTCTCCATACTAATCTCTTTTCAACTCCTACGGCCACAAGGTAGAACACCGAACAAAACGTCATTATCAACATCATATCCCACGAGTTCATTAATAAAAAAGTACAACCTCAAGTGAAACATCATCATTTACGTCCCAAGGTATTTCCATCATAGCTCATATCATAATCTTCAAGTAATATGGTTCAACTTACAACGAAACCTTACTACTTCAAACGAGTCTCCGATACCATAAGATAAGATCATATCTTTAAATCCAAGAACTATAGCCAAATGCTTTTCCACCAAGCCTACACTTACAAACACACCATAGGAAACCACAAGACGACACTTAACCTCAAAAGTATTTTGCACCTCAAGGTATCATCCAAATATTCTCACTTAGAACAACTAGCTCCAATTTAGATATGATCCTCAAGACACTCTAATATTACTAAACTCCTAAGCTCAAAAGATTAAATCATTAATGGTTTAAGAAGTCCTAGCCAACTCATTCAACCTTACACCATCAAATACCATGAACTATCTACACATTAGTCATGGCAAGCATCAAGCATTAAAATCATCACTTATCTTACTACCCTTACTTAGAGATACAACCAATCATCAACATAGGGTGAATTAAGATCTACACCATTTTCCTCAAATCACAAATTCATTCTAACAAACACTAATATTCCACAAAATTCAAAGTTCTTCCGACCAAGTACAATATACCACAAACAAAAGGGTATGACATCCATAAAAATGTTACATGAGGAAGGTAAGGATACCAATGGTAAGATGGAGGAACTATCAAGAGTAATTTCCAAGAGGCAAACAAGTTGGAAGAGAAAGAAGCACTTAGATAGAAGGAAAAGAGCATGATACAAACATTAAGGACGAGAGAAATCATCGACGAGGAAGAAATACACTTCAATTAGGCTTGTCAATCTTCAAATCTTCGGTAGAGGTTACTTCTTCTAGGTAACACATAATCCACCTTAAGACGGTAGATATAAATAAACATAACATCACTCAACACAATCAACAAACAAGTTAGAACCTAACAAACATCAAGTACACCAAAGACTACCAACTTAGGTCCTTAAGTCTACCCATCTCTCATTTATTATTTCAAGGTCAAGTAGTTTAAGTTTAGGGTTCACGTGTGTGCGTCAGGAGCGATAAAGCTCTGATACCAACTGTGACAACCCTCGCGAATGCGGAAATAATAAACAAACAAGCATGTGAATTATATTGCGGAAATAGGTAGTTTTTAAAAACTTTTATACATGCAAGTTAAAGAAAACGAGGAGTGTCAAAATATTACAACTAAGTGCGGAAAATAACAAAGAGACGGAGTCTCTCAAAATGTTAACAAAGAACAAGTGTTTAGCAAATAAGCTAAAATCGTCTAGAGGTTAATCTTCCAGGGACAACGCACGCTAGCTCACACCCGAACCCCAAAACATCATATCCAAAAAGGCATCCAAGCAAGCAACCTGTTCATTCATGAAAAACATGAACGCCACAGTCAGTGGGGAGTAACTCCGGTTTCTCCCAGCCATATCACCTTTAACGTACATATAAGGAAATACAAAAGTAGAGCATGCATATATAAATATACATGTGAGTTACGATAAGAAAAGATAGGCAATACAATATATAATGATAAGATCATATGGAAATCAAATCCGAAGCCAACATGTTATTCAAAGACTCGGGGAAGACACTCTTAGGCAACTGAATACGCTCACTAGGGCTTGCATCTCACCGTTAGCGGTATAAGATTGATAAGATTGAGACTCGACATACAAACCAAGTCAAGTCATGCGATGATCACATTAAATCCAACATATTATCATCCATTCACAAACCAAGACAATGACGGGTCCAAGTCATGCAATGACCATGAACAATATCATGAAATCACGCACTCAAAGAACGACGACACAGACGACAACTCTCACGGTAAATGAAACGCACTAGCATCGTGTACATGGCAAGTATGATTAACAGGCATCCACGGGATAAGCATTTCCCTGAACTCATACACGATCAAACATTTCGTATATGTAGACTAATTTCCTCCTGGTAGGACGACGATAATAATACGGTTCCTAGTCTAAACCTGGCCAGACTCTCGGAATAAACGTGTTCCGATTCGACATGCGATACACGTTTTGCATCCAAGACTCGGTCTTACACATGACGCCGAGTACCCCAAATTCGGTAGATCAATTCACGAAAGAGGCGGAAAAGAGCTCAATCCTCATAACAAGCGGTACGCTACATGC
Organism: Heliosperma pusillum; assembly: GCA_022085475.1. Taxonomy (NCBI): domain Eukaryota; kingdom Viridiplantae; phylum Streptophyta; class Magnoliopsida; order Caryophyllales; family Caryophyllaceae; genus Heliosperma; species Heliosperma pusillum. The sequence continues at coordinate 13,037 of JAIUZE010046659.1, forward strand.
AAATAACACCACCTCGCAAGTACACAACATTTGACGGCCGGGTCGATCAACGCATAGCGTTCAACTCCCAACAACGTCGTCGTATGCCCACTAACACATGCATTTAAGCAGTAGGATCCCTCTCCGTTCCGACATTCCAGCCTTACGAACGGGAAGGTAGCCAAGGGAATGAGAGTACAAAGCACAAGACAAAATAGTGCTCAAACCGTATCATTTGTAAAAACCGACTCAAAGTGGGACATATCGAAAACCGTCACGAAACATGTGATACTAGCGAATAAAATATCATATATCCAAAATATGAATATTATAAGTCATTACGTAAAATTATACGATAAACGGATCATGCGAACTATTATAAATTACGAGTTTTAGAAATTATAGGAAAAGCATACAGCCGTGTTCCAGGCCGGTCAGGGGATCGGCGGCCGGTGGGCCGGCTCAGAACACAGGCAAAAATCCAAAAATCACAAAAACAGAGAAATGTGGTCTAGGCCGGTCGATAGACCGGCGGCCGGTGGGCCGGCTCAGAGCACATATACAAAAATTCCCAAAAACTTCAATATTGTTACTGATGTGTTCCCAGTCGGTTGACAGACCGGCGGCCGGTCGACCGGCAGGGAACACCTCTTCACCCGTGAGCTTCCTTTACTTATCCAATTCATTTCAATTCTCAATTATACTTCTAATAAACATCAACAATCAATATACACCATCAACATTCATCATATAACAACATTCATTAATCATACCATGATTCCTAAGCTTCTAATCGTAATCTACATACGATTTCTAGCATATAAAGCATGTAAAACACGTAAATGATATCGAGTAACCCTTCACCGTTACCTTTAAGCGTCTCTACTAATCGTCAAGCTCCTCTTCAATAAGGTAATAGTCTTTGTCGGGATCTTGGAGGTCACCACCTACAGATAGATCATAAAAGATGAATGAAATTCATCTTGAGAAAGACGGAAAGATTGAAAAGCGAGAAAGACGATGATTTTAATATCAACACGGATAGAGGAAGGTAAGGGGAGAAGAATGAGACGAACTTACGCGAATTCTATCAAGTAACGAAAGAGTTATGCGAATTCTAAGATTGAAAGCAAAGAGGGAGGCAAGGTTTTGATTGCTTAAGGAAGAAGAAATGTATTTGTGATTGTGTAGAATGAATATTAGGTTAAGGGAGGAAGTATGAGTATGTATGAGGAAAAGTCAACAAAAGTCAAACTCGCCTTAAGACGGGATTCTCATGGAATCTCGCAGAAATTCCAAATACGAACTCGGAAATTCTAAATTCGACTCGAAACTTTAAATTCCAAATTAAAACTTAAATTTGCTGAAACGATTTCGTAAAATATTTCTACTAGAAAAATAGGGTACATTTCCGGGTGTTACACCCTCACTGAAATAATATGAAGTGTGTCACTTATAATACTCAATATGGAAGATAGAAATTATATTCATTATATCCTTCTATAATTTGACTTTTTATTTGACAAAGATGGTGCGCACTCATATTACTCCTTCCGTCTCATTCATTTGTGTGTCTTTTATATTTTTTGTTAGAGATATTTTAATCAAATCAAACAAATGATTGGAACGAAGGGAGTACTAATTAGTCCTCTCATGCATGGCGGCATGGGACTACTCATCGTTTTAGGTGGGAACTTGAGTTTGTGAGAAATATGACGTACATCATCATTAAGGAAAAAAGATATCTAGTTCCTACGAATCTCTTCCCATCTCTGTTTCATGATTTCTCTGCCATTTGGATCGGAGAATTTATGGAGGAAGTCGGGTTTTAAATTTCGAAAAGATTTAGAGGTTTAATCATTTCTCGTGGTCGAATATAATGGTGATTTTTGAGTTCATAACTCGATGCTTTACTTGTTAAAAGGTTAACTTTCAACGTAGGTGATCAGATGGTTGCTTACAACTTTTTGAGATTTTGGTATAGAAACAATCTTAAAAGATATGAGGAATTGCAAATTAAAAAAAGACTATAAAAATGTTGATAACGGTCATAAAATTTTGCTTTCATAAATGCACAAAAAGAGAAATACAAAAACGAAGGTATCGGTTTAACATATTCTCGTTTAAGACGATACTATCCGTAACACTTGACGAAATCATGGTAAAGAACTTATATATTATAGGTTTAGTTTCCTACTCCATACTACATGGAGCCATGGAGGCATATGGTATGTAAGTCCTATAATAAATAATAGTAAGTTTAATGTAACTTATTAACTTGGTAGTAAATTGTAGTGTATTACTATAACTCTTAACTATTTCTCATAATCCAATCTTTTTATATGACTATATTAATAAGCATCAAAATTGTTGGGAAAAGCTTCAGCTTTTTTGGGTTTAGGACATATATATTACATCATTGATTTAATAAGCTGATTGGAATTAAATAATCAAATATCTAGAAAATTAATTGAAAGCAAATAATTAGCACCTACATAAAGTAAATAACTCAAACGACAATAAGAAGAAAGAACCAAAGACCTAAAAGCTCACCTTCACAATTCTACATAACAAAAGAACTAAGAAAGTATTATAAAGTGTATATTACAACATGATTGATGTATATTGCATGTTTTAGGCAAAAATCTCACATAGTGACATAGGCATTAGTTCTACGAATCCTAGGTATTTGATTGATTATTGAACTTCTCGTTTTTCTGAGTACGTCCCCTCTAATGATCTCCGGCTCTCCGTATGGTGTACCAAAAAAACCCCTCGTATAAGATTAGATCATGAAAACATAATTAGAAAATAAACAATGTAAATAGTTATATTAAGTCGTTGATAAGTGGTGATAGATCAAAGAGATATCTAATTGAGAAGCATAAAATGTGCAGGCATAAATAATCGCACTTTCGACAAGCTATGAATATTATTTAGAGTAAATTAATTATTACACCTTTATAAATTACACTTTTCAAAACTTACTACCTTATAAAAAAAACTTTTAAACTAACTACCTTACTAAACATTTTTACATAAAATTGCTGCCAATTCTAGTCACCGGCCACGTAAAAGGGAATATTCCGACGATATTTCAAATTTCCATCTAAAATATATAATTTCTGACCAAAATGCCCTTCTCCTTATTTCTATTTCTATTATCCAACCCTCTCTTCATATTCTTACTTGTTTGATCCTCCACTATCTTGTTCGTTTGCTTCCATCATACCCCCAACAACAATTAACTACATCGACATCAACTACAACAATAACTAAAATATCAACAACATCAACACCAAGAATAGCGATTAAAAAATTCTTAGGGTTCTAATTTTGAAGGAAATGTCAATCTGGCAAGAAAAATTAGGATAACTAATTCATATGTTAAATAGAAATGAAATTAGGGTTGCAACTTAAAAAGATTAAATTTGGGTTCATTTCAAACACAATTAGAATTTTCAGTCTTCATTATCATTTATATCGAACAAAAAGAGGATTAAATAACAACAAATTAAGGGTTACATACTTTGTCGGGAGCTTAGATGCAAAATCCAATCGTCGATTGAATTAATTGGTAGAGATGAACAAATAAAAGAGAATAAGTGTGTAAAGAGGAGAGGGAAGTAAGGGAACAATTAAAGAGAGTGTGTTTACTGAAAATTTGAGCTTCTAAACTATATAACTAAAGGGGTATTTTCGTCAGTTAACATAGAAATTCACCGGAAAGGGGCGATGGTAGCAATTTTAGGTAAAAAAATTTAGTAAGATAGTGAGTTTAGAAGTTTTTTTTACAAGGTAGTAAGTTTTGAAAAGTGTAATTTATAAGGGTGTAAAAATTAATTTACCTTATTCATATACACATGGAATTGGAAAGGGCGTAAGTAGTCCTTGAGTTGTTTATTAAGAAGACTCCTTCAAAATCATTGGTTTGCTTTGCTTATAAATTATGGTCATATATTTTCTAGGCATAAAAAAAGGTTGGTGATTTTCGCAGTACGCATTTTACTTATTATAGTACGCTTTTGACCAAAATACCCTCCTTTCCCTTTCATTTGTATTCTGCTTAATTTCCAACTCCTCTTCTATCCACCACAACCATGGCTTTGTCAATCACTGTCATATTCCACCATGGTCAATTACTGCATTACGTCAGCGCCATAAACCACCGCCGTCAGCCATCATTTGTATTGTGTATAGAATATCGTTTACTACATCGGAATAATAATTAAAACAACAAAACCCACAAACTGTTCGATTAAGTACAACAATCTACTTTCATAGCACCACTCTCCGGCCACCCACCTACCCAGCCGTCCACCCACACACCCAAAACCCCGTCGTCATCACCAGCCGCTGATATTAGAGATGATATTTCGATATCGCCAGTGCACGCAACCACCAACCACCGTCCTCCATTCACACTGATAGCCACCAACAACTAATTTTTATCATTGATATATAATTTAATTTGCAATTAACCATACACCCCTAAAAAATTTCAATTAAACCTAGAAAATAAAGTTCATTTGAATTTTGAACAATATTTTGCAGTTAAACAATCTTACGCATGTTCTGTATTCAAATTACCATATATATTTGAAGAATTTTGATAAGTTTAGAGGTTGCATTTTTACTTTTTGAAGAAATTAATTTTTCAAGGGTTTTTGGTTACAAATATGCAAATGGAAATTATTGGGCAAAAAGTACTGAAATGAGTAAAAAACATACTGCAAAAATAAACTCCGTAAAAAAAAGCATAACATAATTAATTAGGTATTTCAAATAAGTTGGACTTTCTAATATGTAAAAGCATAAGATAATTAATTAGGTATTTCACATATTATGCTCTACGCACGAGCCAATATGTAATTATCTCAGATTCTTTCCGCTATACTTTTATATTTACCATGACATTTGTAACGTTATTTGAAATGTAGTAAATTAACTACGTCAACGTTTTTTAGCTCTTAATTGTAGTATTTGGTGTAAAGCTGTAAAGTTTTATGCAAAGTTAAATAAGAACAATAAACTGTAAGAGACATATACATTAAAATAAAATAATGATTAATAAAGACGTCTTATAGCTAATCTCCTATGCATTATTCAGAAGTAATTCGCGAAATCATGCACCTTTAGTCCCTAGTTCTAAAGAAAATAAAGGTACAGCTGGTTGAATCCAACCTATTCTTGAAATAAACAACTCGCACACACTGGGTTCCCAAAAAAGATCAATACACCAATCACTATGCTGAGATTTATTAGATTTGTTGCTAAAATATCGGTATTAACCCCGAAACTCTCGGCGGATGGCCAGTGACCCAATAAAACGAAAGAATCGGTTACATTTTTCATAAGATCTCTGTGGGAAATATGTACCTCAATAGCGGAATGGTACGGAAGATCGACGTGCCGACGTTCTGTCCACGAAAACCGAAACCGATGGCTACTAGAGTCACCGGAGGTAGTTCACACCCCAAATCCCAAAAGCTCAAATAATGGTGACTTTGTTGTGATTCTATGTTACTGTTTTGTGTAGTTGTATGTTTTTTTAGCTTCAGATCAGTCCTGTATTTATACTGTCACAATATGACAGTTACAAGAGGAAGATGAATGGAGATAATGAGTATTAAACATACTCCCTCCAATCCAATCCAAACTACCCATTTGACTTTTTGGGGTCTACGAGACGACACTTTGACCGCGTTTCTATTCATTTATATATTATTTTTTTGGGTCGAATTTGTAATTTTCCGAAACCTATTCTTATAACAAACGTAAAAATATAAATTTTATATATAAATTTCGAAGATTTCACTTAATATAATCGATGTCAATATTTAACAAGTTTGACTTTAAAAAGTGAGTGGGTAGTTTGGATTGGATTGGAGGGAGTATTTAATAGTCTCATTATCTCAGCTATAATTTCTGTGATAATCTCAGTCATAATAGAGACTGTATGACTAACAACAATTGTAACAGTCACCATAAAAATGGCCGTTCAAAATTCAATACTCCCACTCGGCCACACAACCGAGTCAAATCTTCCACTTGGTCACACAGCCAAGCTAATCACAAAACAACTCAAGAAAACTAACAATCACATCTCATACAGGAAGATGGGGTGTGCGACCAATATGTAACAAGTAGTGTTATATTAAGTCACCATTATCCAATACATGTCAAAAACTTAAAACAAGATTACAAGCATAAACTAAAACCTTTGCAAACCTAAGCTCCGCACATGAGTTCGAAACACATCTCTAACAATAGGTATAGTTAACGGATCAGCTATCATCTTATTAGTCAAAATATATACTTAATGATGGCTATCTATTTATTCTTTATGGCGTCTCGTACAAAATGATAACGCCTCTTAATATGCTTGGTCTTTCTATGGAATTTTGGATCTTCGGCAAACTGGATGGCAGCAGTATTGTCACAAAACATTTCAACAGGTTCATCAACTTTAGGAGTAAGTTAAAGATCCTGGAGAAAACACCTTAGCCACATTGCCTCTTGAACGACAAGGCTAGTAGCGACATACTCTGCTTCCATAGTCGACAAAGCAATGCAGTCTTGCTTCTTACTGCACCAGGATATTGCACCTCCACCAAGGATAAAAGCATATCTTGAGGTCGATTTAGACTCATCTAAATCACCACCCCAATCAGCATCTGAATATCCCTTCAACCTCAAGTCCCCACCTTGAAAACAGAGGACTAGGTCACTTGTACCACGAAGATAACGCATGATTCTCTTGACTCCTTGCCAGTGCGCAGGTCATGGGTTGCTTTGGAAACGACTTACCAAGCCAACCGCATAGCAAATGTCTGGCCTTGTACACAACATGGCATACATCAAACTACCAATCGCACTAGCATATGGAACATTGCTCATTTGATTCTTTTCAGCATCCGTTTTAGGACATTGATCAAGGCTTAAAGTTTTACCCTTTTCAACTGGAGTGTCAATGGGTTTGGAATTATGCATCCTAAATTGTTCTAACACTTTTTTAATATAGGACTTACGGGCTAAAATACGGTGTCGTTAATTCCGCAAATTAACTAGGCCAAATAGAAATTTATAAAACCTTACGTAGACTCAAACCAACCTAAATAAAAGGGTAGTAAGGGTAAGAAAAGGGTCGAACCCAAGGGAAAGCGGTAATGCTAAAATAATCTAATCTAGACTCTTGCAAAATATCAATTAACAAAATTAATGACTCTAATCACAAATCAAAACACTAATTAATAATTAGGACACTAATTAAAACAAAGGCTTAATTTAATTACAAACTATGATATTCACAATGGAAAACATGTAGATAACATATAGGGAGAAAGTTTTTCATGAGAATTGATTATCAAGTCTAAAATTACCACCAACAACTAAATACTCAAAGATTCAAATATGGAGAAGTAACTTAGTGCAATTATCCCAAGTTCCCCACAATTAACAAAGTAAAGACCCCTCCTTTCCTCTTTTCTCTAATTATGTATTACAAGTGTCTAAGAACTAGCCACCATGAATTAAACCATCCATAAATGACCCAATACAACTCCACCAATACTTATTAAAACATAAGCATAAATAAAGATGCAAGCTTTAAGCACAAAACCAAAGAAACATGCTAGAATCATGTAATAAAACATTAAACCATGTTCTAAATACACAATAACCCAAATTCCACTCAAAAGATTCCAACTTTTAAACCAAAGTTACAATCTTTCAAGGTTGCTTCAACAAATACCAAGACAAATTAACCAAATTCATCAAGACAAAGCAATTAATCAAACAAACAATTGCTAGGATGGTTAGTCTTAACAACAATTCATTCAACAATGGAATTCAAACATAAGAAAATGGAATTAAATAGAGAAGGAAGGATTAAAAAGGTCTTACAATGCTAAAAGGAAGAACTTGTTCAAATTACACTAAGCAAAGAAAGGATTAGCTACCCATAGTCTTCATATTACAACCCATTTCTAAATAAAATCAATTACAAGAGCCAAAGTTGAAGAACAAAGTAGAGAATTTCTAAGGAAAAATATGATGTTGAATGTTGTATGCTTGGCTCCCTTCTCTCTCTTCAGATTTCTGCTTAAATACCCTTGGTCCGCAAACCTAGGGGCCTTGAAAGGTGGGCTTTCAAAAGACAAGACGGAGAAATGAAGAAACTCCGTGCTGAGAAAGGACGCAGGCTGCGTCCTACGACGCAGGCTGCGTCGTGATGACGCAGGCTGCGTCGTGTACTGCCCGATTTTCCCTTTGCTTTTCCTTCTTGACTTTCGTTGACCCATGGACTTTTGGCCCCGCCTTGACTTCCATTGACCCATTGGGTTTGGTCTTCATGCCTTGATGATTCATTGCTAGCCCACTCCAATTTCCGGGTTTTTGGGTCTCGGGTTTCGGGTTTGACTTTCATTGACTTTCGGGTTTTGACTCTCAAAATTGACTCAAATTACTAAATACCAACATTATTACAAAAACTAAAGTTAACATAAAACAAAGCTAATGACCCGTAAAAAGTAAAACGAAAGACTCTAATAAATACTCCTAGACACAACACAATTTGGTGTTGTCAAATATCCCCACACTTGGACTTTTACTCGTCCCGAGTAAAACTCGAGATTAGCAAGGCAAACACAAGTCCAAACATAGCATGCGAAGGTAATGACCTCTCTTCCCTCACCACTACCTTCTTATATCTCCCTCAAAACACAACCACCTATTTAAACAAAAGAAAATTTTTTGACTCAAGGTTGTTTTAACACTCTTCCCTTACCTCTTCCTACTTATAACTCCCTCAAAACAAGACTCGACACACCACCAACTCCGATTCATTTCAACTCAAATCCTCCCTTCTTATAGCTCCCAAGAATGTAGTATGACCATCTTTGCCTTATCCCAAGGCATAGCGAGATGGTCTTCATCACAAAACTCCATGCCACTCCACTACTTATATCACCCCCCTTTTTACTCCACTAGTGTAAAGTATGGTTACTTGGTTGGCCCCAAACTACACAATTTGCACAACCAAGCAACCACCAAGAGAAATCCACCAATTTGGAACCAAATTTGTGACTCAAAATAAAAATAAAGGAAGTCCTAAGCTAGCCTCCTTCCAATTCCCTCCTTATCACTCCCTTCTTATGCCTCCAAAATCCTCATCATAGAAAGTATTATGCTCAATTTTTTTTTTTGATTTTTTCATTTTCCAATTTTTTTTTTTTTTTTCAAAATAAAGACAAATAAATACAATGCATCAAAAACAAAATAACTATATACAATCTTCTCCCCCACACTTAGAACATACAATGTCCTCATTGTAGGAGAAAAGAAAAAGGTTACCTCATCAATTCTAGGTTTTCAAAAACGGATTTTCTGAGATTGTGAGTGATTGAGATTGATTTTGGGGTGATTGAAGGTAGAATAATGATTAGGAAGAAGAATTTGATTGAGTTTGATGAAAGTTTTGGAAGATTTGAGGGAGAAAGATGAAGTTTTGAGGGATTGGGGTTGGTTAGGGGTGTTTTTCGTGAAGAACAAGGGTATGAAGATGTAGGTTGATCTTATGAAGAACTCGGGCAAAAGATAGAACAAAAGCTGAAAACTGCATTCGACGCAGGCTGCGTCCTGCACTGCCGGTTCTTCTTGCCTTTTTGCACTTAGCCAAATTTTGGCTAAGTGTTCCAAACACCTCCATACTTGCATTTTCACTCCAATAGTCCATGATAACTTCCAATATCCAAATTCCATCGATTCCCGAACTTTTTATCCGTGGCACGCATCCCGAGGCGGCCGAAAACTCGCAAAACTTCACAAAACCGTTAGTAACTTCAAAAAATTTTGTTTGATGCAATGTCTAACTAATTGAAAACAACTCAAATGCTAAGAATTAACAATGAAACTTCAAAGAAATATTCAAAAGGATAGAGTATGTACACGGTTTGCCGTTTATTTAGAGTCGATGGCTCGACTTAGCTATTTCAAGCTTTTCAACTTTGATAAACGGGGTCTTCAAGCAAGACCTCTTCTTCCCCCTCCCGGGCACATCCTTGGAAGTAGTGTTTGAGACGGTGGCCATTCACTTTGAGGAGCTTTCCATCCCCGGGCCCCTCCACTTCAATAGCTCCATGGGTAAACACTTTCTTGACGGTGTAAGGTCCAAACCATCTTGACCTCAACTTGCCCGGAAAGAGCTTAAACCGGTTTTGGAACACAAGAACTTTATCACCCTCCTTGAAAACTCGACGGTTTATCATCCCATCATGCCATCTCCTTGTTTTCTCCTTGTAGATGGAAGAGTTCTCATACGCATCTTGGCGAATTTCTTCAAGTTCTTGTAATTGAAGCTTTCGGTGCATACCGCTCTCATCTTGGTTTTGGTTGAAAGATTTGATAGCCCAATAGGCTTTGTGCTCAACCTCCACGGGGAGGTGGCAAGCCTTGCCATAGATGAGACGGAATGGGGACATGCCAATGGGGGTTTTAAAAGCGGTCCTATATGCCCACAACGCATCAACTAGCCTCTTGCTCCAATCCTTTCTATCCGGATTAACCGTCTTTTCAAGGATTCCTTTTATTTCACGGTTGGAGAGTTCGGCTTGCCCGTTTGTTTGTGGGTGGTAGGCCGTGGAAATTTTATGATTCACCCCATACCTCTTGAGAAGGCCTCCAATCACCTTGTTGCAAAAATGGGTACCCCTATCACTAATGATAGCCCTTGGAAAGCCAAACCGGGAGAATATGTTCTCTTGAATGAAAATGGCTACTACCTTGGCATCATCGGTGCGGGTAGGAATTGCTTCAACCCATTTTGACACATAATCTACCGCCAAGAGGATGTATAAATAACCACCGGAATTAGGAAAGGGGCCCATAAAGTCAATTCCCCACACATCAAAGATCTCACAATATAGAAGAGGTTGTTGTGGCATCTCATTTCTTTTTGTCAAATTCCCCACCCTTTGACATCGGTCACAAGTTTTTACAAATTTGTGGGCATCTTTGAAAAGGCTTGGCCAAAAGAAACCGCATTCAAGCACTTTTCTAGCGGTTCTTTGTGGCCCAAAATGCCCTCCACAAGCATAGTCATGACAATGATGTAAGATGGAAGGAATCTCACTTTCGGGCACACATCTTCTCACAAGTTGATCTTGGCAAAACTTCCACAAGTAAGGATCATCCCATGTATAGTACTTTGCATCGGATTTTACTTTGCTCTTTTGATGAGAAGAGAAATGGCTTGGAAGCCGCTTTGTCACCAAATAGTTGACCATGGTAGCATACCATGGCTCCTCCACTTGTATAGCATAAAGTGACTCATGAGGGAGACCTCCTTCAACCTCCTCAAGAGGGCATGATGGTCTTCCTTCATGGTTTAGCCGGCTCAAATGATCCGCCACCACATTCTTCACTCCTTTCTTGTCTTTTATCTCCACATCAAACTCACTTAGGAGAAGGATCCATCTCAACAACCTTGGCTTTGCATCCTTCTTTGCCACAAGGTATCTAATGGCGGCATGATCGGTGTAGATGATCACCTTTGTGCCCAAGAGATAAGATCGGAATTTTTCTAGAACATAAATCACACCAAGGAACTCCTTCTCCGTCGTAGAATAGTTCTTTTGAGCGTCATTCAAGAGGGTAGAAGCATATTGGATCACATGGGGTCCCTTGTCACTCTTTTGACCCAAAACCACTCCCAATGTATAGTCACTTGCATCGGTCATGATTTCAAATGGAAGATCCCATCGTGGTGCTTGAATAATTGGTGCGGTGACCAATCTCTCCTTCAAGTCATCGAATGCTTTCCTACATGAGTCATCAAAAACAAACTCCGCTTCTTTGTGCAAAAGCTTACATAAGGGGTTAGCAATCTTGGAAAAATCCCTAATAAATCTCCGGTAGAAACCGGCATGTCCAGAAAAGACCTAATGTCTCGGGTGTTAGAGGGATAAGGTAAAGTTTTGATGATGTCAACCTTAGCCTTATCCACCTCAACCCCCCTTTCCGACACTACATGTCCTAGAACGATGCCACTAGTCACCATGAAATGACATTTTTCGGAGTTTAAAATGAGATGGGACTCTTGGCATCGCTCTAAGACAAGAGCAAGGTGTTTTAGACATGCATCATAGGAGTCCCCATGGACGGTGAAATCGTCCATGAATACTTCTATGATCCTTTCTACATAGTCGGAGAAAATACTCAACATGCACCGTTGAAAAGTTCCCGGTGCATTACACAAACCAAAGGGCATACGACGATAAGCAAATGTACCGAATGGGCATGTGAATGTGGTCTTGACTTGGTCCTCGGGTGCGATTGGGATTTGAAAATACCCCGAGTACCCGTCAAGGAAACAATAGAAAGCTTTTCCCGCTAGTCTTTCTAACATTTGATCAATAAATGGTAGCGGGAAATGGTCTTTCAATGTAACCGCATTCAAGCGGCGGTAGTCAATACACACCCTCCAACCGGTTTGTGGTCGGGTGGAGACCAAGTCTCCTTGTGCATTCTTGACTACCGCCACTCCTCCCTTTTTGGGTACGACTTGAGTTGGGCTAACCCAACGAGAGTCGGAAATAGGGAAAATGATACCCATTTTCAATAGCTTAATTACCTCTTCTTGCACTACCTCCGCCATGGGTGGATTGAGCCTCCTTTGGGGTTGTCGGACCGGTTTGGCATCCACTTCAAGCCGTATCTTGTGCATGCAAGTCACCGGGCTTATCCCTTTTAGGTCCGCTATGCTCCAACCAAATGTATCCTTGTGCTTTTGAAGTAATGCTACCAATTTGTCTTCTTGGTCCTCGGTGAGTGTGCTTGAAATGATAAGTGGTAGGGTGTTCTTGTCCCCTAGAAAGATGTACTTCAAATGGCTTGGGAGGGTCTTCAACTCGACCGTCGGGGGTTGGATAATGGAAGAGAGGGGCTTGTGGAGTGGAATACTCAAGGCGAATAACTCGGACAAGTTTGCTAGTGCAGGACGCAGGCTGCGTCCAGTGACGCAGGCTGCGTCGTGCGACGCAGGTTGCGTCCTACGACGCAGGCTGCGTTGAGCACTGGTTTGCCCTGTTTTCAGCATTTCTATGACGTAGAGTTCCTCATATGTTTCTAGGGGCTCTTCCCTTTCCAAGTCTTCAAGACATTCATGCACATCAACGGCCAACAACAAACGCAAACCTTCCTCTTCCATGTGGTTAGTTAAAGCTACCTCAAGTGGGTCTCTATCACAAAATTTATACATTTGATTCACTAATGGCTCAAAGATATCCAAGAAGAAACAAGATTGATGGTCACTCGGGTGCCTCATGGAGTCATATATATTGTACGTTAATCTTTTCCCTTCAAACTCCATAGTCAAGCACCCGTTTGAAACATCGATCTTGGTATTTGAAGTTTTCATAAACGGCCTACCAAGAAGGAGAGGGGTGGCACTAGAGCTAGATTCCATATCTAAGACGTAGAAATCCGCCGGGAAGACAAGATTATCAACTTCCACTAGCACATCCTCTACCATGCCCTTGGTAAAGACACTAGACCTATCGGCTAATTGAATGACTACCCCGGTCTTAGACAAAGGTCCTAAGCCTAGGGTCTCATAAATAGATAGAGGCATGACGTTTATAGAAGCCCCAAGGTCTAGCATGGCACGTTTAAAACTTTTTCCCCCAATAGTGCAAGGGATGGTGAACATGCCCGGGTCTCCACATTTCTTTGGTAAATTTTGCTTGAAAATTGCCGACACATGTTCACTCACCCTAACCTTATGGGTTCCTTTCTTAGGATTTCTCCTAGGTGTACAAAGTTCTTTCAAGAACTTTGCATACCTAGGGACACTATTCAACAAGTTAAGAAGAGGAATGTTTACCTCACATTTCCGGAAAGTCTCATATAAGTCATTCTCCTTGGCATACTTCCTTGTGCTTATCAACGCACTAGGAAATGGGACTTCCGGTATGTACTCCTCCACTTCATCATCTTCAATAGTGTCTTTGCCCTTCCTTGAAGTGTCTCCCTTGGGGTCCTTGCTTGTGGATGCCCCTTTTTCATTCTTCGATATCTCTTCATGACCAACCACCAATTCTCCTTGGTCTTCAATCTCCAAGGTTTCCATCTCAAGATTCTTCATCTTTTCCTTTCCTTTTCCAAGGGGGTTTACTTCCAACTCTTTGCCTCCCCTCAAGGTCATGGCCCTAGCATTTTCCCTAGGTGGGGGAATGGTTTGAGATGGGAATCTTGTGGAGCTTGAGGCTTGGGATTTTGACATATTTGAGGCCATTTGGGATAGTTGGGTTTCCAAGTTGCTCACCCTAAGGTTGTTAGCCTCCCTATCCTTCCTTGCTTCCTCTCTATCCCTCCTTGCCTCCTCCCTATCTTTCTCTTGATTAGCAAGGAGTGTTTGCAAGATGTCACTCAAGTTCCCTTGAGAAGAAGAATTCCCTTGAATGGGACCTTGGTTGGGTTGTCTTTGGGATTGAGAATTACTTGGAAAATTTGAGTTGTTGGGTCTTGGGTTGTTGAAATTTCTTTGGGGATTTTGGTTGAAATTAGAGTTTCGGTTTTGGGTGGGATTTTGGGCTCTCAAGTGATTGAATTGACCATTTTCAAAGCTCTTTGACTTGTCACCTCCCCACCCCAAAAGATCACGGTTTCCCACTTGATTGTACATTCCTCCACCACTTGGGTTTCTAGAATTATAATTTCCATACCCCATAGCATTGACGCTCTCCATAGTGGCTCCTTGCTCAATCATGATGTAACATGTATTTGTAGCATGGTCACCTCCACAATATGAACATTCAAGTGGTTCGGGGTGTTGAGAAAATGAGCTACTTTTGTTGACAACCAAGTTGGACACCATGCTTTTAAGTTCACCCATCTCTTGCATGATTTTGTGATTTTGGGAGGCATAAGGATCTTCCATGGAAGATACATTTCTAGAGCTTCCTCCCCTTTCATTCTTCCTCCCGTAGCTTCTTGTGTTCATTGCCAACTTCTCAATAATGTTGTTGGCCTCGGCCACATTAAGTGTATCAATGCCACCTCCGGTGGCGGCAATGATCATCCGTTGGCCGTTTTGGCACAACCCTTCATTGAAGGCCATCAATAAATCGTCTCCCGACATCCCATGATATGGGCATCTAGCCACAAGGCTTTTGAAACGCTCCCAATAGTCATAAAGGGTTTCCCCCATGTCTTGCTCAATGGTAGTGATGAGCTTCTTTGAGTGATTATGCCTTGAATCCGGGTAATATTTCTCAAGAAACTTGTTCTTCAAACCCACCCAAGTGGTGACGGAGTGAGCCGGAAGACAAAAGAGCCATTCCTTAGCGGCATCTTGTAGAGAAAACGAAAATGCCCTTAGCTTGAATTGTTCTTCGGTCACTCCTTGGGGAATAGCCCCTTGGCAAATCATGTGGAATTCGGCCAAGTGCCTATTGGGGTCATTTCCCACCATTCCATGGAATCTAGGCAAGTTATGAACAAAGAACCCCTTGAGCTCGAAGTTTACATCCCCCATGGGAGGATATGCGATACATAGTGGTTGCTCCTCATAG
>JAIUZE010046660.1:0-17308 GCA_022085475.1 Heliosperma pusillum
TTATCCCTTTTAGGTCCGCTATGCTCCAACCAAATGTATCCTTGTGCTTTTGAAGTAATGCTACCAATTTGTCTTCTTGGTCCTCGGTGAGTGTGCTTGAAATGATAAGTGGTAGGGTGTTCTTGTCCCCTAGAAAGATGTACTTCAAATGGCTTGGGAGGGTCTTCAACTCGACCGTCGGGGGTTGGATAATGGAAGAGAGGGGCTTGTGGAGTGGAATACTCAAGGCGAATAACTCGGACAAGTTTGCTAGTGCAGGACGCAGGCTGCGTCCAGTGACGCAGGCTGCGTCGTGCGACGCAGGTTGCGTCCTACGACGCAGGCTGCGTTGAGCACTGGTTTGCCCTGTTTTCAGCATTTCTATGACGTAGAGTTCCTCATATGTTTCTAGGGGCTCTTCCCTTTCCAAGTCTTCAAGACATTCATGCACATCAACGGCCAACAACAAACGCAAACCTTCCTCTTCCATGTGGTTAGTTAAAGCTACCTCAAGTGGGTCTCTATCACAAAATTTATACATTTGATTCACTAATGGCTCAAAGATATCCAAGAAGAAACAAGATTGATGGTCACTCGGGTGCCTCATGGAGTCATATATATTGTAAGTTAACCTTTTTCCTTCAAATTCCATAGTCAGGCACCCGTTTGAAACATCGATCTTGGTATTTGAAGTTTTCATAAACGGCCTACCAAGAAGGAGAGGGGTGGCACTAGAGCTAGATTCCATATCTAAGACGTAGAAATCCGCCGGAAAGACAAGATTATCGACTTCCACTAGTACATCCTCTACCATGCCCTTGGGGTAAACACTAGACCTATCGGCAAGTTGAATGACTACCCCGGTCGTAGACAAAGGTCCTAAACCTAGGGTCTCATAAATAGATAAAGGCATGACGTTTATAGAAGCCCCAAGGTCTAGCATGGCACGTTTAAAACTTTTCCCCCCAATAGTGCAAGGAATAGTGAACATGCCCGGGTCTCCACATTTCTTTGGCAAATTTTGCTTGAAAATTGCCGAAACATGTTCACTCACCCTAACCTTATGGGTTCCTTTCTTAGGATTTCTCCTAGGTGTACAAAGTTCTTTCAAGAACTTTGCATACCTAGGGACACTATTCAACAAGTTAAGAAGAGAAATGTTTACCTCACATTTTCGGAAAGTCTCATACAAGTCATTCTCCTTGGCATACTTCCTTGTGCTTATCAAAGCACTAGGAAATGGGACTTCCGGTATGTACTCCTCCACTTCATCATCTTCAATAGTGTCCTTGCCCTTCCTTGAAATGTCTCCCTTGGGGTCCTTACTTGTGGATGCCCCTTTTTCATTCTTCGATATCTCTTCTTGACCAACCACCAATTCTCCTTGGTCTTCAATCTCCAAAGTTTCCATCTCAAGATTCTTCATCTTTTCCTTTCCTTTTCCAAGGGGGTTTACTTCCAACTCTTTGCCTCCCCTCAAGGTCATGGCACTAGCATTTTTCCTAGGTGGGGGAATGGTTTGAGATGGGAATCTTGTGGAGCTTGAGGCTTGGGATTTTGACAAATTTGAGGCCATTTGGGATAGTTGGGTTTCCAAGTTACTCACCCTAAGGTTGTTAGCCTCCCTATCCTTCCTTGCTTCCTCTCTATCCCTCCTTGCCTCCTCCCTATCTTTCTCTTGATTGGCAAGGAGTGTTTGCAAGATGTCACTCATGTTCCCTTGAGAAGAAGAATTCCCTTGATTGGGACCTTGGTTTGGTTGTCTTTGGGATTGAGAATTATTTGGAAAATTTGAGTTGTTGGGTCTTGGGTTGTTGAAATTTCTTTGGGGATTTTGGTTGAAATTAGAGTTTCGGTTTTGGGTTGGATTTTGGGCTCTCAAGTGATTGAATTGACCATTTTCAAAGCTCTTTGACTTGTCACCTCCCCACCCCAAAAGATCACGATTTCCCACTTGGTTATACATTCCTCCACCACTTGGATTTCTAGAATTGTAATTCCCATACCCCATAGCATTGACGCTCTCCATAGTGGCTCCTTGCTCAATCATGATGTAACATGTATTTGTAGCATGGTCACCTCCACAATATGAACATTCAAGTGATTCGGGGTGTTGAGAAAATGAGCTACTTTTAATGACAACCAAGTTGGACACCATGCTTTTAAGCTCACCCATCTCTTGCATGATTTTGTGATTTTGAGAGGCATAAGGATCTTCCATGGAAGATACATTTCTAGAGCTTCCTCCCCTTTCATTCTTCCTCCCGTAGCTTCTTGTGTTCATCGCCAACTTCTCAATAATGTTGTTGGCCTCGGCCACATTAAGTGTATCAATTCCACCTCCGGTGGCGGCAATGATCATCCGTTGGTCGTTTTGGCACAACCCTTCATTGGAGGCCGTCAATAAATCGTCCCCCGACATCCCATGATATGGGCATCTAGCTACAAGGCTTTTGAAATGCTCCCAATAGTCATAAAGGGTTTCCCCCATGTCTTGCTCAATGGTAGTGATGAGCTTCTTTGAGTGATTATGCCTTGAATCCGCGTAATATTTCTCAAGAAACTTCTTCTTCAAACCCACCCAAGTGGTGACGGAATGGGCCAGAAGACAAAATAACCATTCCTTAGCGGCATCTTGTAGAGAGAACGGAAATGCCCTAAGCTTAAATTGGTCTTCGGTCACTCCTTGGGGAATGGCCCCTTGGCAAATCATGTGGAATTCGGCCAAGTGCCTATTGGGGTCATTTCCCACCATTCCGTGGAATCTAGGCAAGTTATGGACAAAGAACCCCTTGAGCTCGAAGTTTACATTCCCCATGGGAGGGTATGCGATACATAGCGGTTGCTCCTCATAGTTTCTTGCCCGGATCTCACCAATCGTTCTATTATCATCCATATTGGGAGGGTAGAGGATGTTCAACGGGGATGGTATCCTAGGAGGTGACTCAAACACTTGCTCTTGTTGTTCTTGAAAAATATTGTTCTCCAACTCCTTTTCACTAGGCTCCCTCCAAAAGGGTCTCCTATAGAGGGGATTCGAAAACAACCAATTGGATATGCTACTTGAGGATGGATCAATGTCTTGGTCACCAAGTCCCTCTTGTGACCTAGGCATAAACTTTTAAAAACAACTCAACCACACAATTAGTAACTTCAACACCAAGTAACCTACAAACAATTCAAAAAGAAATATTTGAAAAACAATCTAAACAAAGTATGACACTAACAAGAGTTTCAATTTGATATTTAGCTATATTGCCTTCCCCGGCAACGGCGCCAAATTTGACGGGCTAAAATACGGTGTCGTTAATTCCGCAAATTAGCTAGACCAAATAGAAATTTATAAAACCTTACCTAGACTCAAACCAACCTAAATAAAAGGGTAGTAAGGGTAAGAAAAGGATCGAACCCAAGGGAAAGCGGTATTAGCTAAAAATAATCTAATCTAGACCCTTGCAAAATATCAATTAACAAAACTAATGACTCTAATCACAAATTAAGGCACTAATTACTAATTAAGACACTAATTAAAACAAAGACTTAAATTAATTACAAACTATGATATTCACAATGGAAAACATGTAGGAAAACATAAATGGGGGAGTTTGGGTAAAAAGATGAGTTAACATGAAATATGGAAATCTAGCTTAGGCACTAGCACAAACACCTTCAATGCAAGTAATCAAATATGTGAGAAAATACTTAGTGTAATTATCCCAAGTAACACAACAATTAGCAAAGATGACTCTTTTCTTCCTCTCTTCTCATTTATCTAATACCATCTCCTAAGAAATAGTCAACATGAATTAAACCACCCAAAATTGACCCTTTACAACTAAATCCACACTTATTAAAACATAAGCATAAACAAAGGAGTAAGCTTTAAGCATTCAACCAAAGGATCAAGCTAGAATTATGCAATTCAACATTAAACCATGTAAAAATCACACAACATACAATTTATTTCTCAAAAGACTCAAACTTTTAAACCAAAGATGAAACCTTTCAAGTCTACTTCATACATTCAAGCATAGGGTGACAATTCCTATCAAGAACAAACATTTATCAAGTAAACAAAATGTCTAGCTAGTCAAACCAAACATTCATTCACTCAACATAAAAGATTAACATAAACAAATTGCATTAAATAAAGAAGAAGAGGATTATAGAGTCATACAATGCTAAAGGTGTGAACTTGTTCAAATTACACCAAGTAATGAAAAGATTAGCTACCCATAGTCTTCATATTACAACCAATTTCTAAGTAAAACCAAATTACAAGAGCCAAAGTTGAAGAATAAAGTAGAGAAATTCTAAGGAAAATATGATGTTTCAATGTTGTATGCTTAGCTCCTTCTCTCTCTTCAGTTTTCTTCTTATATACCCTTGGTCCGCAAACCTAGGGTCTTGAAAGGTGGGCTTCCAAAAGACAAGACGAGAAAATGAAGAAATCCCGTGCTGAGAAAGGACGCAGGCTGCGTCGAGCACTGCCCGTTTTTCCCTTGCTTTCCTTCTTGACTTTCGTTGACCCATGGACTTTTGGCCCCCGCCTTGACTTCCATTGACCCATTGGGCTTGGTCTTCATGCCTTGATGATTCATTGCTAGCCCACTCCAATTTCCGGGTTTTTGGGTCTCGGGTTTCGGGTTTGACTTTCATTGACTTTTGGGTTTGACTCTCAAAATTGACTTAAAATACTAAATACCAACATTATTACAAAAACTAAAATTAACATAAAACAAAGCTAATGACCCGTAAAAAGTAAATCAAAAGACTCTAAAAAATACTACTAGACACGACATAATTTGGTGTTGTCAATTTGCATGCAACTTTAATACCCTAATAAATAAGGTCATACAAGCAATGGTATAAATTACAAACTCCCACTGAAACTGAATATACTAAAGTGGTATAACACTCATACGAGCAGTGTGCTCTAGAAAAACTTTAGGCGGTATGCCCTTAGTAAGCGGATCCGCAACCATGGAGTTTGTACCAATATGCTCTAATAACAATTGACCACTCTGCACTCTTTCCTTCACAGCTCTGAACTTGACATCAATATGTTTTGACTTTGTCAAGCTCTTATTGTTGTTAGAGTACAACACCGCAGATTTCTTGTCACACAACATATGGAGTGGCTTATCCATGCCATTCACAATGCGTAATCCCGTGACAAAACTCTTTAACCATAATGCCTGATTAGATGCCTCATAAAAAGATATGAATTCTGCTTCCATGGTGGAAGTAGCTATAAGTTATTGCTTGACACTTTTCCAAGACACGGCTCCTCCAGCCATTAGAAAAATATAACCCGATGTGGATTTCAAGCTGTCTTGGCATCCCGCAAAATCAGAGTCAGCATACCCAATGACCTCAAGCTGATCTGACCTCTTGTAAGTGAGCATGTAATCTTTTGTTCTTTTGAGATATCGCATAACTCTCTTGACCGTTTTCCAGTGGTCAATCCCTGGATTGCTGATATATCTGCCTAACATCCTAACTATGTATGCAATGTCAGGTCTTGTACAAACATGTGCATACATCAGACTCCCTATTGCCGAGGCATAAGAGATATTTTCCATTTCTTTAGTTTCAAACTCATTCTTTGGGCATTGAGTGAGACTGAATTTATCTCCTTTAGCAACAGGGGTATTTATTGGTCTGCAGTCTTGCATGCCAAACCTTTTCAGAACTGTATCGATATAGCTCTTTTGTGATAAACCAAGAGTGCCTTGAACACGATCTCGGCATATTTGAATCCCTAACACAAAAGAGGCATCCCCAAGATCTTTCATTTCAAAATTTTGCGAAATAAATCTCTCGGTTTCGTGCAAGTAGCCTATATCATTGCTGGCAAGCAATATATCATCAACATACAGAACCAGAAAAATATGCTTACTCCCACTGAACTTGTGGTATACACAATCATCAACCAAATTTGTCTCAAAACCATGAGACATAACAATTTGATGAAATTTGTAGTACCACTGACGAGAGGCTTGCTTAAGCCCATAAATTGATTTCTTTAATTTGCAGACCATATTCTTTGTATCTCCTGAAACAAAGTTTTCTGGTTGATGCATATAAATTGTTTCTTCAATGTCACCATTGAGAAACGCCGTCTTAACATCCATTTGATGTAGTCCAAGATCAAAATATGCCACTATTGCCATTATAATCCTGAAGGAGTCTTTCGATGAAACTGGCGAATAAGTCTCCTTATAATCAATGCCTTCCTTTTGAGTGTAGCCCTTAGCAACAAGACATGCCTTATACCTAGTCACATTACCATTTGAATCCCTTTTGGTCTTAAATATCCATTTGCAGCCAATGGGTTTCTTACCTTCTGGCAATGGAACTAGGTCCAAAACGTCATTGTCGGTCATGGACGTTATCTCTTCATTCATGGCATCAATCCATTTCTATGAGTTAGGACCTTTAATGGCATGGCAAAACGGTGATAGGATCATCTTCCACCATTCCATTATCTAACTCTTGATCAGGGAGTAGTGCCTTAGGGTTTTCTGTTACTACATCACTATCTTCACTTTCAAGAAGGAAGTTAGTGACATAGTCATTTGGAATTGCACTTCTCCTTTCTCTAATGGACCTTCTTAATGGCACTTGTTCTTGAGGTTGTTCCCCATTATACTGAATTTCATGATCAACTTCAATTTCTAGAGTTGTATCCTGAACCATATCAGAATTAATAAACTGATCCTGGGTAATTATAGTGAGAAAAGGTACATTTTCTTCTTCAAAGATGAAATCTTTGACCTTATCTTCTCCCCCCCCCCCCCCGCACACCCCACCACCCAAACCCCCCCCCCCCCCCCCCCCCCCCCCAAACTCAACATCCTCCAAGAACTGGGCATTTCCCGTCTCAAAAATTACCTTAGCAGTGGGATCATAAAATTTATACCCCACTAGATCTTTCAGGGTATCCAACAAAATAACAACTGACAGTTCTAGAGTCCAGTTTACCTTCATGTGGCCTGTAAGGCCTTGCCTCAGCTGGACAACCCCAAATGTGTAAATGCCTTATACTGGGTTTCTTACCAGTCCATAATTCATAAGGGGTTTTAGAAGCTGCTTTAGTTGGTACTCTGTTTAAGATGTAAGTTGCAGTCTTAATTGCCTCTCCCCAGAGTGATTCTGGTAAAGTTGTATGACTAATCATACTTCTCACCATATCCTTTAAGGTTCGGTTTCGTCTCTCAGCTACACCATTCATTTGTGGAGTACCCGACATGGTGTACTGAGGAACGATACCACATTCCTCTAGGAATCTAGCAAATGGCCCTGGACGTTGTTCACCTGATCCGTCATTTCTACCGTAGTATTCACCACCACGGTCAGATCTGACTTTCTTTATTGTTTTGCAAGTTGATTTTCAACTTCAGCCTTAAATGATTTGAACACATCCAGTGATTGAGATTTCTCATGAATTAGATATAGGTAGCCATATCGAGAGTAATCGTCTATGAACGTAATAAAATATTGTTGACCATTCCAGGAAGCCGTAGGGAATGGACCACAAATATATGTATGAATAAGTTCTAAGACACCTGAAACTCTCTCAGCACCTAATCTCCTTTTGTATGTTTGTTTCCCTTTAATACAATTAATGCAAACATTAAAGTCTGAAAAATCAAGAGAATAAAGAATTCCATCTGTCACAAGTCTTTCAATTCTTTGTTTAGAGATATGTCCTACACGTTTGTGCCATAATGACGATGAATTCTCATTTGTCAATTTTCTTTTAGGACCACTGTAGCTTACATGCAAGGTTTCATTGTAAGAGACAAGCGTATCAAGCAAATAAAGGTTATCATAACTAGATACAAAACCAGAACCAACCAACTTTGAATTATGAAAAAGACTAAATTTATTGTTTCCAAATGAACAACCATAACCAAATTTGTCCAAAGCAGAAACTGAAATCAAATTCCGTCTAAATGACGGTACAACAAAAGTCTCTTTCAAATCCAAATAATTTCCAGTCTTTAATAATAACCTAAATGTCCCTATAACTTTAACTTCAACTGCTTTGCCATCCCCCACATCGATGTATCTTTCACCATCAACCGGATTTCGGCAGCTGAGACAGCCCTGCATGGACACACTTATGTGAGTAGTAGCACCAGAGTCTATCCACCAAGTGTGTTTAGGTACTGAAGTTAAATTGACCTCAGAACAGACAAAAGAAAGAAACATACCCTTCTTCTCACGCCAAGCGTGATACTTTATGCAATGTTTCTTCTGATGACCTGGCTTTCCACAAAAGAAGCATCCTAGTTCCTTAGTTTCTGAATTTTCAGATTCCTTAGTTTCTGTATTATGCTTCTTTGGTGGTCGCATAACTGCAACTTCCTTTCCCTTTATCCTTTTCTTACCATCCTTAGAAGATGATGCCAAATGAGCACTTTCTGTCTTTTCTTGCTTCAGTCTCTCTTCCTCTTGAACACAATGAGAAATGAGCTCATTTAGAGTCCATTTCTCCTTATGGCAGTTGTAACTGACAGTAAAATGGCTGAATTTCTTAGGAAGAGATATCAAAACCAAATGCACCAACAAGTCCTCAGACAAGTCCAACTTAAGTGCTTTTAACTTTGAAGCAATATGAGACATTTCCATAATGTACTCCCTTATGTTCCCTGTTCCTTTATACCTCATGGAAACTAGACTCGTTAAAAGAGTACTAGTCTCCGACTTTTTGTTTTTACAAAACGCTTTTCTAGCTCAACAAGGAACTTTTTGGCATTTTCCTCTTCGGACATAGTGCCCCTGAATGATTCTGGAATTGCAAGTTTCATGATCATTAGACTCATGCGATTTGAGCGTTCCCACTTCTCCATGTTCCTTTTATCATCAGAGGAACTAGAATCCGTAAGATCGGCGGGACGCTCAGCCCGAAGAGCAAGGTCTAGATCCATGCAACCCAAAACAATCGTAACATTTTCCTTCCAATACTTAAAATTTGTTCCGTCAAGCATTGGAATCATATTGATGTTAGCAGATACCATATTAGCATAAGCATTAACTGAAAAAGAACAAAAAAACAAACAAAACATGCCCACAATAAATATTTTATTCAAATTTATACAATAATCAAATTCAAAAATTGGCAAATCTCATCATAACAAGACACCTAGCACAACATTAACTTTAGTCTTTGGACATAAAATTAACTTGTAAGTGGTCATCTTGGTGTAGTGATCAAACATTAACAATAAATTCCTGTCAAATATTAAGCCTTCCTTTGGGCCGACCGTTATCCGCATGAAACTCAATCACACACCATAGTCATACTATTCTAAATTGTTCAGCTTACACAATAGAGGTTACTTTGGCAACTTATTGCATCAATCAAACAACCCAAAATAATAGACCCATTTATTTTAAATCTCTATAGCCAATTATTAAATCTGATAACTTGTCTAAGTTTAATAAGATGGGTAATTTGGAAACTGAAATTTCACTAGCATCAGAAGAGAATAATGTAAATTTCGGAAAGAACCAAAACATTGGATCGCTAATGAAAAACGATTGACACGCATCAGAACCAGTAACATACAACAGTAAACCACATTTTCTGATTAGAATTATAGCAACCTGAACATGTCTTGTAAAAGTCAAATCCCAACACCAACAATTATAACAAGGAACGACGTGTTCGGCTATAAATCCCAACTTCAACAATTATAACACAATTCAGCCACTTTCTAAAAAAATGTGTGAAAACAATGACGTACAAAGAAGGTGTATGTCTGCCACTATCAAGCATTAATTTAAGTGATGAAACATGATACATGAGCAATACATCAGTAATGACGTGTTCGGCTGATGAATCCATGATTATATAAAACATTGTCCATAGATTCACGTGAGCGAAGAATCAATTAACATAATAGCCGAACCGCGCACAATATCAATACCGAACAGTCCAAAATAAATCGTTCCAAAAAAATTAATATGAAGGAGGCTTTGATACCACTTGTTAGTTTTAATCCTTTATAAGGCCATAACTTCATACTAAATTAATTGGTATACCGCAGTGGCGGACCTAGAGCTTCTAGAATGGGAGTGCACAATTGAGAAAAAAAACAGAAAATTCCCATAACTTTGACATTTTTCTCGAAATAACCAAATTTTTTACCCGAAAAACTTTGAGTAGCCATAACTCGAGTTTACAACTCGGAAAATGACAAAAAAAATTTCAAAATTTTCATGTTTCCGAGAACTACAATTTGAAAAAAAAAATTGGCGAGTTCTAAACTCGTGAGTCGTGATCAAGAGATATGGCCACTCAAAGTTTGTTAAATAAAAAAAACTTTTGACATACAAAAACTCCTAGCCACGGAATCCAAATACGACTAATTTTTTTATCAAATCGTAGCTCTCGGAAAGATGAACGATTTGAAAAAAAATCGTCATTTTTCGAGTTTGTAAACCCGAGTTATAGTCACTCAAAGTGTTTCGGGTAAAAAATTTGGGTATTTTGGGCAAAATGTCAAGTTGGGTACCGTGAAAATTTTACGAAGAAAAAAACAATATAATTTAACAAAGTGCTTAAATATTAAGCATCGTCTTACATAGTAATTACACAAAAGATTACAAAGTAAGAAAATAACAAGGGAAAATCATTGTTTATAGAAGCAAGCAAAAGAAAAAAATGTGTCTCAAAGGAGAATCGAACTCACTATCTCAGGTTGGAAAACTACTAACTTGGCCGCTGAGACACTAGAGTAACAATGAATATTAGGGAACAGATATTATACTTAACTTAAATGTCTCTGTTTTTTATAATAAAAAAAAACATTCCGCCAATCGAGGGGGCGCACGTGCGGTGCTGTGCGCACCCCTCGGTCCGCCCCTGGTATACCGGAGTAGCGGAAGCGTACCTGGTGAATCCATGGGAAGAGAATGAACTAGAGTATTCGGATTATAGCCTTGTAGCAGACACACTTGCCTTAGGGTTCTCTCTAATGATGAGATGTATTTGAGTTTAGGTTAAGTGTGCTGTCAGGGACCATAACTCTACATATATATAGGTAAGGGATATAAACCCTATTACCATATATCAGCCGCCTTAGTCTAATACGCTCATCATGTATCAGTTAAAGCCCTAATGGGTATCTACACAATTAAGATATCCGGCCCATACTTTATAAGGCGTATTTAATTATGCCCGTATTATATTATCTAGAAGGATCACTATATTGGGCCAACTTAAATGATAGACAATAAATACATTCGATATAATAGTGTGTCCACATAATTAGTATTTGACCCAATATATTCATACACATCTTAGAAGTAAACTCATACAACATAAGACCCCTTACCATAAAACAACTACCCAGCCTACTACGGTTGCTGTTTGCTTAAAGTTATTCCGCAATAAAACTTGTGCTCAAAGCTACTCCGCTACTAGACTTCTCCAACCTACTCTAGTTGCTAATTGCTCAAGATAACTCTTATCTTAAGAGGTTTTCTATTCATTTGTTACAAGACTTGTGTTTCTCGATATGTTCACAAAATGAACGGTGGAGAAAACGATTAAGTACCAACACGAGATCATCGAACTAGACAAGTACATTGTGCAACGAACTAACCCAAAAGAAAAAAAACTTAAAAGATTTTGCAAAAGATTTTAAATAAGAATGTTAAACGGTTATGCAAGCTTTAAAATCGAAGTCGTTTTTCTCGGTTGTTAATTTTTGTATTTATAATGCTCAAGATATGAAGCTAATTAGCTACCAATATTTCAGTAGCAAATCACTAGTTAGTATCTAAATTGTCTAGGAAACAATAAATACGGGTACCATATTTGTCACGTCACCCTAGCTAGGCCTAGGGTTGTTCAAAACCGGTTCGGTTCACCGAACCGGCTTAATTGACCGCTTAACCGGTCAATCGGTTTTCCAAATTGTTGAACCGTAACCGAACCGATTTAAACCGGTTTTTTTCGGTTCAATTCACCGGATGAACGGTTCGGTTTGACCGGTTCACCGAAACCGAATTCTCAATTAATTTTTTTCGTTTTTTCGTAGTCAAAGGCGCTTTCTTGGAGACACAACTTTGGCCAAATGACGTCTTACAAATTCAAGAATGACAAGACATATTGCTTTTTCTTCTTCAAGAAAAAAAAGTGTCTGAATTGTTAGAAAAATTGAGTCAAATCAAATTTTGAGACTAGATTTTTTGATTAATCCATTATAGCTTTGACGTTACATAGCACTTAAACTATGCATCTTCCGATGAAAGGGACACTAAATCAATTGATTTCAATTGATGATAATATCAAATTCAACAAAACTAAACCAAAACATTCAAAAATCAACCTTAAATCGATTGAATACATTGAAAATATAAACAAATACATCAAAAAGTTGTAGATTGAGGGACTTGCAAATAGATCCGGAAAAATTATACCCCGGAAATTAAATGCTTTTAGGAATAATTTAAATGATTTAGAGATATGTTATAGAGATTGTGATGATGAGATTATATCATGAAAATATTAATGAAATACTAATTTGGTGATAGCGAGATAGAGAAAGAGACACTAAGAGATTGAGGGTTTAGCTAGTGAATTAGGTTTTAGGTAAAAAGTTTTTGGAGAGGTTTGTGTATATGGCAGTTTAAGTTTTGGGCTATTCGGGTTTTTAAAAATTTGGGCTAGGCTTTATTCTTAATTTAGTTAATCGGTTCGGTTTCGGTTAACCGCGGTTTTAAAAATTTGATCCGTAACCGAACCGTTTTAAACCGGTTTTTACCGGTTCGGTTCACCTAATTGATAAACTATTTTGGTTTGATTTTTTGAACCTAAAAAAATGTACGGTTTCGGTTTGGTTAATCATGAACACCCCTAGCTAGGCCTCTGCGCTCATTGTGCGACATGTCACGTAGGACCGCCGCCTAGCTCGTCGAACATGCATCCATCTCCATGCACCACCTCTTGTAGAGAAATTAACAATTTATGTTGTTAAGAGGAATCGAACTCATGACCTACAACTCCATAACTGACATTCTAACCATTGAGCCACATGAAGATTAATGACTATTTGGGTAATGAATATCTAGTTAAGGTAAAAGTCATTGTTACGTATGAGCATTATAAGGTATTTTTTAGAAATAGTTATAATAATATAAGTAGACTATGATAATAATTCAAAAGTTTATTTCACATTGATATATATTTTGTATTTAATGTACAATAAACATGATAGTGAAAATTAACTTTAGCTACCAATGTATTTCCGTAGCAAAAAAACCAAAGTTAGATACTAAGTTTGTTACTCACTTTTTGTTGTCTCTATATTAACTACGTACTTATATACTAATTTTCTTTGGTCTCGTAGGTAGCGACTATATAGATTTTTCAGTTATATTGTGTCGACGTATATAGAGACAACTCTAGCTGCCGACAAACTTTCGTATCTAAAAACTTAAATTGGATACTAAATTTGCTAACTCCTTTATTTAGTCTCTAAAATAGAGACGTAATTAGCTACCATTATAGTTTGGTCTCCTATAGTTGAGACTAAATATATTTTTGTCTTAACATTAGTAGCTAAGTTATATATTTAGCTACTGAGTTTCACTTAGTTACTAATTCAGTAGCTAAAACATCATTCTCTTATAGTGAACACTACACAACATTTGTCTTGTTGTCCAAGATAGCTTGTTTGGCAAGATAAAGTGTAGAAGTAACCACCAAGATTACTACACACACTTTATCATTAAAATAAGATAAAAGTTTACTTGGACAACTCATGGAAGAAATCATATTAGTACTCATAAAATGGATAAGAGTTTTCATCAAGAAACAAGCTAGTTTGGCTGACTTTATGTGAACCATAAATTTTACCAAAAATAGAAAAAGTAAACCACCCATTTATAGTAAATCTTTTCCAACAAGAAGAGTCTTGTGCAAGACACAATTTCCTTCTCATAAGACTTGATAAAATCAGATTTCTTTGAAAGCTTAAATCACTTACACGTTTTTTCAAAGCATAAGAAAGAGTTAAAATATTTTCAATATTTTTCTTTCAACGACGGGTCAGAAATCACTGTGGAATGCACATTGGATTTTGAAGCACTTTGCACGTATACTAGTTGAACGATCTCAATTACAACACCATGACACACTAATGAAAATCTTCATCTTGATCATTCTTGGACATCTTGATTCAGCAAATGGAACATGCATTATTATAAGACTAAAACTTAAGAGGCACACATTATATAAACACATGAGATTAATTGGTCTTAAGGCATCAACAACAATACTAAAATATAGAAATGGTCTCAACAATTTCCCCCTTTGATGATGGCAAGACAAATAAAATTGAATGTGTCTTTCCCCCTTAGTCCAAGGTCACGGTTTTGATAACTCTAAGCAAGATCAAACATGAGGCATACATGATCAAGGTACTTCGGTCAAAGTCTATGATTAACCTAAGTAAAATTTCAAATATCTAAGCTAACATATTTACGATGAACGCAAGCCTAAGAGTTATTAGATCACACACGCACACAATTTTAACAACTTTCCCCTCTTGACATCATCAAGTGGAAGAATAAAAGTCGCACCTAGTAATTAAAGTCATGCAAAAAAATTGTTCAACAATTAACAATACACACAAGTTTGAGCAAAATATCATAAACATAACACAAATTCTTATTTAAGACGGAGGTATCCGTCTTAAGCTTAAGACGGATACCATATTCTCTCTAAATATACCCATCAAGGGTGAGTGGAGAGCACGTGGGGGGTGCCCACCTTGTCCCCTCTACCCATTTCCTCTCACAAAATACCCGTTGCAAGATCCGACCCGTCTTAAGCAAGACCTACTGTAAACATAAAGCCAAATAGCAAAAAGGATTAAGGCTTGGCATGGGTATAGGCTCCTTCGGGTTTTGGATTTCGGTTTTGGCTTGGGTTTGCTCACTTCATCATCTTTGAACAAATCATCATCATCAAATATAGCATTCAACTCATCTTTGTCGATTCCAACATCGTCATCACTCTCAATGACTTTACCTTTCCCTTTCCTCCTTTGGTTTTGAACCAACTTTTTCAACACTTTTTCATCACTCAACTCTCTTTTTTCTTTATTGCTCATTGATCTTTTACACTTCTCACTTTCACTCTTTTCTTTTTCTTACTCTTGATAACACAATATTTTACTCGATTTTACCCTACATTTTATCTCTTATTTAGTCTAATTAGTGACTTGAGTTTCTATTATTCGCTCATATCGTAAGAAAATATTATATTAATGGTTTTATATTAATTTGTGTCAATACATATTATTTTCCGAGATTTGGTACTGCTTTGGTTATTTCGTTTTGTAGGTAGCGATAAATAAATAGTTGAGACGGAGTTAAATAAAAAGGAAAGAAGATTAATCATGGGCAAAGTCAAGTTGGACTATTGACCTTACCAAAAATCAACCCAACAATCAAACATATCCCTTCGTTTTGCTGCTCAAATCAAAGACCACCACTTTCAAATAATTATGCCAAAGTTTCAAATAAATAGCCAAGCTCCTCTTATTGCCATGGTCAACTATGAAAGCCAGCACCGTATAACCACTATGCTATCCTAGTAATCCTACCCTCATTCCCACGATTAATTACCATGCCAATTGCCAACACATGGACTACCTTGAGACGGTGCCGAAACCGACCCACAACACCACATGTTCATCCGTTTGTATTGCTCCAAAGCTGCCCAGATCCACCAATCGAGTCGCCATCGTCTCGGTACCGGAACAGAGCCCAACCACTCTGGCTTGAGCACCCAACCCTGCCTCTGCCTTGCTCTAATCCTAGCATCTCCACCTTGTTACGATATCGACATGAGACCGAGAGCATCATGGCCTGACCTCTAACGGACAAGCCCACATCTCAGTCTCAAGCTCGAGTCAAATCGATTGAAGAAAAATAGATGAGAAAGGCGGTCGTGCGCATCTCAGGGGTGCCTTGCGTAACCGAGTCAGATAAGGAGGAGCCGTGCGCTTCTCTCCGTGCGTTTCTCACGAGTGCCGTGCGCTTGAAGTGTGTGGCATTTTAATGAAGTTGGTCTTGCTTGACCACTTTTTGTCACGTGTTAACTATCTTTCATTCCTTTGCATTGGGTCTGTATGGACAATTACTAGTTTAGTAATTTTTGAGGTCTTATTATTTAAGACGTAAAAGTGGGGCCTTTTTGGTAATTTTAAGAGTGAAACTAAGGGCTATATATATAAACCTCCACCCTAATTTGGGGGGAGCCACCATTTTCAGATTTGTTTTAGTATTCGGTGGTTTTTCTCTCAAAATTCTTTATTAATTTAGTTTAGGAGTAGATTAATTCAATTTTTTGGGCTTGGAAGACTAACTCAACCATATTTATATCATTCCAATTCAAAGTTTGGTATTTAATTTCTTATCTCTCTTTGTTATTGTTATTTTTCATTTATTGTTGTTTGTTCTTTTAGTTTTGTAATAAATTAGTTTAAAGTTTAAATCTATATACTTTTTCATGTTTAGTCTTATGTTTAGAATAATTATTATTGTGTTTTATGTTAGACTAGTTATGCTTAGTGAGTACTGACCCTTTCTAAGGTCCGATTAAGTCTAATAATGAGTTTAGATTGGTGATTGGTCAAATTAGCAAGTAGTGGTTTATGGGTGATTGTTTTTGGTTGGGTGTTTTGTATTGACCCCTTTTTTGACTCTTGTTCAACCCTTTAGAGGCTATCAACGGGAGTTGGGCCGACTTAGGGGCTACTTAGGCTATCGACAGAAGTTGGGCTTACGGTAGTGGGGCTTGGGTAGATTTGGGGATCGACTCTAGGTGGGTCATTCGCGGGAGCGAGACCCCTTAAAGAGAATCTATCTTTTGGCTAGGGGATTTCATCCGCGGGAGTGGGAAAGACCCTAGTTGGGACCTAAATGTTGACCCGAAATGCCGTGGACTCGTGTAGGGGTTATCCGTGGGAGTGGGACCTTTTATCGACCCTAGAGGCTACCTATACTAGGGAGGGTTAGGTAGTTAGTTTAGATGATA
The DNA here is from genome assembly GCA_022085475.1 of Heliosperma pusillum. Lineage (NCBI taxonomy): Eukaryota > Viridiplantae > Streptophyta > Magnoliopsida > Caryophyllales > Caryophyllaceae > Heliosperma > Heliosperma pusillum. The sequence goes on from JAIUZE010046660.1 coordinate 17,048, forward strand.
TTGTCCCACTTGAACCCATATTCTATCACTTGTTGATAGACCACCCACCGTTGCAACCCATGAACTAAGACTTGATCGGACCCTAAGCCTTTCTTATTGTTTAGACCGTTATTTCTATTACTTGTTTAGTTAGTTTAGTTGACTTATTTAGTTTTTAGCTTAGTTACTTAGCTTAATATCAATTCCTTCATGATTTGCGTAGTTAACTTGTAATTTAAGACGAACTAATATTCGACCTTGACCTCCTTGTGGATCGACCTC
>JAIUZE010046662.1:0-16062 GCA_022085475.1 Heliosperma pusillum
TTTGCCTTCCTCCTCCTTTTAACCTTGAATTAGGGTTTCGCCTCTCAGAAATGAATCTTGGGCTTGTACATTAGTTGGGCCTGAGTTGAGCTCGTCTTTGGATAATAAGGCGTATTCACCGATCGGTATAGCTTTTGGTCGATCAGGTTAGTTGAGATGAGCTCTGTTTTCGAGGGAAACGATCGACATAAGTCTTTGTCGATCGGCATCAGGCCCATTAAGCTCAATATGTCTTGGTCGATCAGTATACGTCTTGATCGATCGATGGCTTGTGTTTGATCATGTAGGGATTCTGACTTCATTCCTTAGAAATTCTGCTGTCGTCTGTGTGCGATGCGAAGTTCGGTCCTCATCCTAAATCCTCCAAAGTAAGCATAAATGGCTTCGTTCCTGCATAAATGACAGCAAGAACACCAAGAGTAGCAAACGAGGGAAAACTATGATAGAATAGCTCAAAGGAGCTCAAATACGAACATATAATGGAGGCAAATACAGGCTAAGCATGCATATAAAATGCATGCATCAAATTCCCCCAAACCGAACTCTTGCTTGTCCTCAAGCAAGATCAATCATGATAAGCAAAGTAGGAGGACAATAGATGAAATTTACAAATCAGAGCACTTAGACGTAGATAACCGATCATGAAGCCAAAACATGTGCAAGAAGAACGGAGAAGTGAGAGTCGACTATCAAACCAAGACTTACACAACCAGGACCATTCAAACTAAACCTTGCTAGTCGTGAATACTCGAGACTTAATAGTCGAGCTCAATAAACTACTTAAACAGTTACCTCTCATGCATGAATCAATGTGTGAAAGATTTTTCAAGTACTATAGGGTCTCAAGTATATGCTGGGCACAAGGCGTAACGGGGCTAAGCTGAAGGTGAAAGGTGGGTGCGTACTAACGCGTAATGGGAATGTGAGGCTCAATAGTGACTAGTGGCTGCGTGACCACGTGGACGATTTCTTCAAATGTTACCCATTCACAGCATTCATCAACATCATCCCAGCTTCTTGTTCAGCAGTTATAGGATTTAGCCATAATTTCTTCGCTTGTGATTAGTTAAGCTTCATATGACTTCATTTATTCATTTGTTTAGCAGCGCCTTAGTAAAATTGACTCCTTAGTGTCTTTTCACACCAGATTCAGGCAAAACTTCCTCTTTTGATGAGCAAATCGATCGGCTAAAAATCATACCGATCGGTTCTTGATTACAATTTCCAGACGGTATTATCACTTTACACACATTTAGATTTCATTCAGCATAGTTACAGTACCTCTTGTCCTTACACGCAACCAACAGTCAAGGTGGGTGAGTATATGGCATGTAGTTTGAGTATCCGGGTTGTAACCAAGGTTATTATAAAGCAATGCGGGCTCAAGAACAAGGACCTAAGTCTAAAGGGACATAAGGGGCTGTTTTGGCCATGTGGAGTTCAATTTTTTTGTGGGTACCCGGTCCCGCAGGACTTAAGTGCATCACTTCGGACAATTCTTGGAACAATCTTTCACAAACCGATTCAGACTAAGAGATGCATGCTAAGATTCACGTGACATGAGATGCGTTTCGAGATAAAAGTAGATTCACATCAAGCTAGGTTATGTAGAATAGCAAGTTATAGCATGGTAATCAGTCTAATCTCGTACTGTCTTAGGGCACAAGTTGTCAAACAATCGTGGTTAAATCATAGAATAAGCACATTATCGTCATTGTTGTATTGCACAATTTCATCAATCACACACAACTAGCAAGAATAAAACGTGTTCACAACAGTCACCTCCCCCAAACCAAATGAAGCAGTGTCCTCAATGGTTCCAAAACCCAACACAACAGCAGGAAACAGCATTAAACAGCAGCAAACCGATCGGCGGAACAAAAAACAGTGGGTTCAGGACATAAATAGTGCATGGGGAAGGGGTATACAATATGAATGCATGCTGAAAATGGAAAAAGGGTCATAGTAGTACTCCCTGATTACTCCCAAAAACTGCTCCAGGCTGTTGATCCATCCTTGTTGTGGCCGTCATCCTCCTGCCGATCGGCAGCTTCAGATTGCTCAGCCCCCTGGCTCCCTTCTCCTTGAGTGTAGTGTGTTGTTGGGTTATAGAAGGCGGGGTGGACTGTCCCAGGTGGGAAATGACCTTGGCTGTCATGATAGGCTTAGATATTGTGATCCTTGATTGAGCGGTCGAGGTGGACTTGGTGCATTTGATTGCACAGCCCCATCAACATGGAGTCTCTGGAGGTTGCATTCCAAGTCCTCGGTTCCTCGATAGGGGGGATATGTTGCAAAGGAAGGAGGGAATGTGGCTGGATCGTAACCTTCAGGATGATATGGGGCAGTGGAGTATGGGTAATGATTGAACCTTGAATAATCCCCGATGGAATCGATAATATTGACCCCGACAGCAGGGGCTTCAGCAGCCTGCCGATCGGCATCTTCGGGTTCTTCCTTGTCGACTTCATTCAGGAGATAATAGGTGTAGTTTGAAGGGCTCGGTCTGCGGAATGTCTTGATAGATCGAACCTTCATATCCATACCGGTCTCCGGTAGCTTGACCAAGTTAGTGGAACGTACCTTCCACATCCATGAATTATTGGCTAATGTACGGATGTAGTGAAGGCGGGAAAGACTTGCGAAATCCATAGTAAGTGGTTCGCCGTTAGGACAACCATCCACGATCTTCAACCTGTGCTCCCGAATGTTGCCATATAGACTTTTGGCGATTGGAGTTATTACCCCCCCGACCATGATAGGTTTGACGGCACCCGAAACAACGGCTTCAAAATGTTTGGCTACGAAATGAGCCACATTAACATTGAATTGTTCGCCCCCGTCAATGTTAAGGGTACTAAACAGCATGTGCACCTCGACATTCTTCATATTGGTTGGCTCTGGACGTGCAAAATAAGTACTACCAACGAGGCGTCCCCACAAGCGGAGGACGGGGTGATGTATGAGATTACATCTGAATCTCCAACCAACACCGCCTTTGCCCAGGCCGGTCAAACCCGTCCACAGATCTTCAGTCCCGTCTCGTGGTTCATTTGGTGTGATAACTCCCTCCGACCGGCAGCCTAGGCTGTTGCCCCAGTCGGTTGGATATAAGCAGTGGTCTTCATTATAAAGACGGAAGTTTACAGCCGGTTCTTCTTCATCATAATAGAAACTTGACAGGAACTCCAATGTGAGACACCGGTACGTGTGCTCACGCATTTTGTATAGGCCTTCACACCCCGACCTTTTCAACAGTTTCTTCATCCCCTTCTTGAGGCCAAGTGCCTCTAATGTTTCCAAACAAATGAACCGCGTTGCGATCATTTGTCTTCCCATAAGTTCTGCAAACTTTTCTTTTTGTTCATTATCGGCGAAGATGATATGACCATAGCCATTGTTGTCCAGAACCGCGTCCAGATTCGACCTAATAGCAGCACTCCTTCTCGTCATCGACATTATCTGAAACAAGACACGAACAAACAAAAAATGTTTGTTTTAATTGCAGGTATCGATCGGCAAATGTCACGGTCGATCGGCAGTGGGTATGATTTCTTTTGTTTTGTGAGTTTGTTGTTGTATTAATGTGATGGAGTAAATGTCAAGTGTAGACAATATATAGAGAAGTTAATGAAGGGTGGGACGGTGCATGCATAAAGGAAAAACAAAGGTGTGGATACAATGGCTTCTCCCTTCCCAAGAGTAACATGTGATCAAGATGCTTTTATGATTAAAGCTTCCACACTCTGCCCAATGCACTAGACTCTTGTCTTTTTCCTTTTTCTGCAGGATTCCTTCAAAGGGGGGGGGGGGCAAATTTCTGGATTAAGCAAGCAAACCGTTCGGCGTTGTTGACCGTCGATCGGTAAGGTCCAAGTTTTATCCTTGTCAACTTGTTTCCCTGTTACATCAAATAAAACAATGCAAAATAGAAATAAAAATTAGAGATCTAAACTAATAATGTCTGATCCGGACTGCCTTCCGGTAGCGGGATTTTATGAAGGTCCCACCCGACCTATGTTCGATCAAGCATATAGTGGAGAAGCGGGGTCATTATAAATGACCTCCACTACACCAATTTCTTTCGGATCGCCACGATATAATTTGATTCGTTGAGCATTTAATTTGAATAATTCTCCATTATCTCCCTTTAACTCAACATATCCGAACCTAGACACTTCGGTCACCTCGAATGGACCGGTCCACCGTGATTTCAGCTTTCCAGGAAACACCTTTAACCTGGAGTTAAATAGTAGGACTTTATCACCTGCTTCAAATTCACGCGGCAAGATCAACTTGTCATGCAGCTTCTTGGTTCGCTCCTTGTACAAACGAGCACTCTCATAAGCACCAAATCTGAACTCATCGAGCTCATTTAGCTGCTGTAGCCTCAATTCTCCACTCAACTGCGGATCTAAGTTTAAAGATTTAATCGCCCACCATGCCTTGTGTTCCAGCTCCACAGGTAGGTGACAGGACTTGCCATATACTAGCCTATAGGGGCTGGCCCCGATCGGCGTCTTGTATGCTGTCCGGTAGGCCCATTGCGTATCATCCAATTTAGCACTCCAATCCTTTCTAGAAGTTGACACAACTTTTTCCAGGATAATTTTAAGCTCCCGATTGGACACCTCAACCTGTCCACTAGTCTGTGGATGATAAGCGAGGCCTGTACGGTGGTTCACACCATATTTCAGCAACAAATTATCTAGCCTTCGCTCATGGAAATGCGATCCACCATCACTAATCACAGCTCTAGGAACACCGAATCGTGGAAAAATGATTGACTTGAAAAGCTTAATCACCGTTTTCGCATCGCATTTTGGACAGGCAATGGCCTCAACCCACTTAGAAACATAGTCGACGGCTACAAGAATATACTCATTTCCATGTGATGAAAGAAATGGACCTTGGTAATCAATTCCCCATACGTCGAATATCTCAACCTCTAGGATCCCAGTTTGAGGCATCTCATGCCTTCTCGAAATATTACCCGTCCTCTGACAACGATCACATGAAAGGAAAAAATCGCGACAATCCTTGAAAAGTGTTGGCCAATAAAACCCGCACTGATTAACTCGAGCCATAGTACGTGATGGACCATGATGTCCGGCATATGGTGAGGCATGACACTCTCTCAAGATAGCTTGAACTTCCCATTGAGGAATACATCTCCGAAATAGACCATCTGCACATTCCCTAAATAAGTAGGGATCATCCCAAAAATAGCGTCGTACGTCCGACAAGAACTTTTTCTTCTGCTGATAGGTCATATCCGGAGGCAGCTGCTTACCCACCAAATAATTTGCGTAGTCTGCATACCATGGCTCACCAGTAGTATCTCGAACAACCATCAGAGAGTCATCAGGGAAGCTGTCGTCGATCGGCAGGCCATCTTGTCGATCAGAGAAAGGCTGAATTCTGGACAAATGGTCAGCAACTACGTTTTCAGCTCCCTTCTTGTCTTTGATTTCCAAATCGAACTCTTGCAGCAGTAAAATCCAATGGATCAGCCTTGGCTTAGCTTCATTCTTTGCTAACAAGTACTTCAAGGCTGCAGGTTCCGTGTAAGCTATCACCTTGGAACCAAGCAAATAGGTCCGAAACTTTTCCAAGGCATAAACAATGGCAAGGAGCTCCTTCTCCGTTGTGGCATAGTTTCTTTGGGCATTGTCTAGGGTCTTGCTTGCATAGTATATCGCGTGAAGTGCCTTATCCTTTCTTTGCCCAAGCACAGCTCCCAATGCAAAGTCGCTGGCGTCACACATTATCTCGAATGGCATGGACCAGTCCGGTGGTTGGATAATAGGAGCTGAGATCAACGCTTCACGGATCCTGTTAAAAGCATCAAGACAAGCATCAGTGAAATCAAAAATAGCATCTTTAAGGAGCAATTGGGTTAGTGGTTTAACAATCTTGGAAAAATCTTTAATAAAGCGTCTATAAAAACCAACATGACCCAAAAAACTCCTAACTCCCTTCACATTCACGGGAGGTGGAAGTTGTTCTATGACCTGTACTTTAGCTTTATCTACTTCAATTCCCCGTTCAGAGACAACATGTCCCAAAACCACTCCCTCGTTAACCATGAAATGACACTTCTCCCAGTTCAAGACAAGATTAACATCGACACATCGTTTCAAAACTTGCTCTAAATTAACCAGACAATCATCAAAACTAGCACCATGCACACTAAAGTCATCCATAAACACTTCCATAGTCTTTTCAATATAATCCGAAAAAATACTCATCATACAACGTTGGAAGGTCGCAGGGGCATTACATAAACCAAACGGCATACGCCGATAGGCGAAGGTGCCAAAGGGGCAGGTGAAAGTAGTCTTTTCCTGGTCACTTGGGTGAATCGGGATTTGGAAAAATCCAGAATACCCGTCTAAGTAACAAAAATACTTGTGAGAAGCAAGCCTCTCTAACATCTGGTCAATGAAGGGCAAAGGGAAATGGTCCTTGAGGGTGACAGTGTTCAGTCTACGGTAATCAATGCACATACGCCAACCCGTGATAATCCTAGTGGGGATCAATTCATTCTTATCATTTTTAACGACAGTAGTCCCGCCCTTTTTAGGGACAACATGGACAGGACTGACCCACTTAGAATCTGAAATCGGGTAGATAATTCTGGCATCAAGAAATTTTAAGACCTCCTTTTTGACAACTTCATGCATGTTAGGACTTAATCGACGCTGACTCTGAACACATGGTCTATGACCCTCCTCCAAATTAATACGATGCATACAAAAATCAGGGCTAATCCCCTTCAAATCATTCAAGCGATATCCAAGTGCAGTTCTGTTACGACGCAAAACAATTAATAATGATTTTAACTGTTCATCACTCAATTTAGCACTGACAATCACAGGATTCAATTCAGAATCATCTAAGTATGCATATGTCAAATGAGAGGGAAGGGGCTTAATCTCAGGTTTAACTGTTTCAGCTACGTAAGCTGAGAAATCAAGGCATAGAGCTTCTCCACTACTAGTAGCTCCAAAATCTCCATCGGCAGGGGTCTCCGTAGATCGGCATAAGGTAACGTGGATCGGCAGGCCTTCTGTGTCACATCTTGGTACTTCTTCTTCGTCCTCTCCATCAGCTGGGATCTCAAGGCTGATTCCTGCATCAAAGAAGCCTGTTTTTTTTGCACATGGCTCAACACCCATCAAAGCATCAAGGGTATCGACCTCTAAGGATGTGGTCCAAGCTTCCACAATGGCCTCATCCACAATATCAATAACAAAAATAGTTTCCTCGATCATTGGACTTCTCATAGACAAAGGCATGTTAAAAGTTACGGTCTCCTCCCCAATTTCTAGGGTCAAACGTCCCTTCCTAAGGTCAATTATGGCTCCTGCTGTGCGCAAGAATGGTCTACCTAGGATGATGGGGATGTGCGCATCCTCAGCTATGTCTAATACGATGAAGTCTACTGGTATGAAGTGTTTCCCTACCTTCACGGGTACGTCCTCTAAGATTCCTAAGGGTCTCCTTATACTTCTATCAGACATCTGAAGGGTTATGTTTGTCATCTTGAGGTCTCCCATGTTCAGTCTTTGACAAATCGAGAAGGGAATAACACTAACACTAGCCCCCAGGTCGCATAGGGCTTTCTCGATAACTAGGGTCCCAATGGTGCATGGGATAGAAAAACTCCCAGGGTCTTGTTGTTTAGGGGGGCTGTTTTCTAAGACTGCACTACATTGTTCCGTAAAAGCAATAGTTTCATGGTCATCAAAGTTACGTTTTCGATTCAAAATTTCCTTCATGAATTTAGCATAAGATGGAACTTGTTGCATTAATTCAGTAAAAGGGACAGTTACCTGCAAGTTTTTCACGACTTCCATGAACTTGGCGAACTGCTTCTCAACTTTCTGACTTTTCAATCGATTGGGGAATGGCAGCTGTATAGCAATTGGTGGGTGTGCAGCTTTCTGTTTCGCCTTGTCATCTTTATCAGTAACAGATGCAGAACTGGACCCTTGTCTATCGGCATCTCGTTCTGCCGATCGGCACTTCTGTAGTAACACGGGAGTCTTAGCAACCTGAACCTCCTTTTCAGCTCTAGGAGCATCAGGAAGTGCAGGCTTAGCACCATAAAGCTCATCTTCATTGGTAATGTCCTCGACCTCATAGTGCGTGGTAGGGATTTCAGGACCCTTGTAGCTTGTTCCACTTCGCAATTGGATTGCGAGAGCTTGATGAAGGTTGTCATGAGGCTGTGGAGGGAGGTGCCCCGGCTGCCTTTGTGCTTGTGAAGTTGCCAGCTGGGCTAATTGAATCTCCAAATTCTTGATGGCGCTAGACTTTTCTTGGTCACTTTTAGCCACTTGAGCCACTTGAGCAATAAGGTGCTCTTGGCTTTTCAGAACCCCTTGCAACATGCTTCGTAGATCATTCATGTCGGTAAAAGTGGGTGACTTGTAAGGTTGCGGTGACGATGTGGATGCAGCCTTGTTTGGATGTTGATATGGTGGTGGAGTAGGTGTTGGAATCGCAGCAACTGGTGGTCTAGGCGGAGTGTATTGCTGCGCATAAGGCTTGTAAGACTGATTGAAATGGTTGTAGGCATTCTGTCTATAGGTCTGGAATGCTGCAACTTGTTCTTCAGTACTTGGACATCCATAAGACAAGTGTCCGTAGTTCCCACAGCTTTCACATAAAGAAAGCGGATGTTGTTGCAAGGCCCCGATCGGCAATGGTGGTATGGTGATCGACGGACTTGGTGGTTGGACCTTCAAACTGGCCAATTGTGCCTTAAGGTCCTCAATTTGCGAATTCACACTTTGCTGGAAGTGAGCTTCTTCTCCTATGGCTCCTACCGTGGTGTAGGAAGGCTGAGAATACTGAACGATGTGGCTTGCCATAGCTTCAATAGTGTTTCTGGCCTCTGCCACTTCAATAGTGTCAAATCGACCATTGGATGAAGAGTCCAATATCCTTCTAGAATCCGGCGTGAGTGAGTTGTAGAAGGTCATAGCTATAAATCCCGGAGTGAACCCGTAATGCGGGCACTGCTTCTCAAGAGCCTTGAATCTCTCCCATGCATCATAGAGAGTCTCGTTCAATCGCTGCCTGAATCCGGTGATCTGCATCCTCAAATGGGCAGTACGTTCGGCAGGGAAGAACTTCCTATAGAATGCTAGCACAAGAGTGTCCCACTGGCTACTGGATGCTTCTGGTAAGGTCTCTAGCCAAGATGAGGCCTTGTCTTTTAATGAATGCGGAAATAACATCCTCTTGAGTTCGTCCTGCGTCACCTCCTCATGAGTTATCAACTGGCATAAATCACAGAACTTGTTGATATGACGCGCGGGATCTTCGGTTGGGCTGCCACCGAACTGTTCCTTGCGGATTAGGTTGTAAAACCCAGATTCAACCTTAAAGTTCGTGGCAGTAAAGGATTGCTTCAAAGTTCCAGTGGGAACTTGAGCGGCAGAAGGTAAACCATCCTCTGATAGTCTAGGCATGGTTCTGTGGATCGGCAAAGGTGGTCTGGTGATCGGCGGACTAGGCTCAGAATCAGTATCACTGACAACAGGTGACTGGTAAACTAGCCTTCGTCTCCTGCGAAGAGTTCTCTCTGGTTCTGGATCGAAATTTCCCAATGGAACAGAGTTACTCCTGCGCATAAATCACTTAAACCAACAAAACAGATCAGTAATAAAGGCAGGTCGATCGACTAAAGTTACTGTCGATCGACAAAGGTAGTAGAATTAAATTTAAACCCTAAATTTGATTAAAATTGTTGCCTCCCCGGCAACGGCGCCAATTTGATGAACGATTTTATGTCGCGCTAAAACTGTTATCAGATAATATTTATAACTCCAACTAAACTAACTACAAATAGCTAGTGGCAAGTCAGGGATCGAATTCACGGGGAGGTAGTCTAATTCAATTTGATCTAAGGTCGTAATTCTAAATCTACTAAGGTCGTCGTTTTTAAGGATTGAGTTAGAAGTGAATAAAAGAAACAAGATAAAGGCAAGAAAGCTAACTAAAAGTATATGTAAATAAGCGAAGGAGATCAATATAAGAGAGTCTAGGGCCGGACGGGACAGTTCTCAACTATAAGGAATAAGGGTCGTCAAGGTCATAGAAATAGTCTCGGGTAGGAAAATAGGGTACTTGGTCGGCCTGCCTATTTAAATACCTTTTATGGTTTAGTCGTCTTTACCAAGATTACTGGATCGGTCTCAAATGGTTGCCACGCTAACGTCAACTAGATGTGGCCACAAATAATTTAACGTAATGAAATAAACCAGAGAAATCAATATAACGATTTAATTGACTAAACTAATTCCCTTAAGTATCGATTACGTCCCTAGCCCTAGAATGAGTTTAGCTACGCATGGCTCTAACTAGATCTAAAAATACGAGGGGAAAGGATTCAGAATTCATAATGCAATAATAAAAATTAAGCAGGAGGGAAATAACCAGACTTACGAAATAAAACTTAAAAATCGATTTGATAGGGAGTTCTGGTCGATCGGCAGAGAGAGGCTCCGATCGACAATGTCTGAATTACAACTGAAAATAACTTGAAAGCCTTCTAAAACCAGAATCAAACTAATAGCCACGAGTTTTTGAGAAGTTTAAAGGAAATAAATGAACAATTGCTTCCAATCCGTGACAAGGGATTGTTTGCAATACAATGAGATGCCTCCAGGGTTTGCCTTCGTCCTCCTTTTAACCTTGAATTAGGGTTTCGCCTCTCAGAAATGAATCTTGGGATTGTACATTAGTTGGGCCTGAGTTGAGCTCGTCTTTGGATAATAAGACGTATTCACCGATCGGTATAGCTTTTGGTCGATCGGGTTAGTTGAGATGAGCTCTGTTTTCGATCGACATAAGTCTTTGTCGATCGGCATCACGCCCATTAAGCTCAATATGTCTTGGTCGATCGATGGCTTGTGTTTGATCATGTAGGGATTCTGACTTCATTCCTTAGAAATTCTGCTGTCGTCTGTGTGCGATGCGAAGTTCGGTCCTCATCCTAAATCCTCCAAAGTAAGCATAAATGGCTTCGTTCCTGCATAAATGACAGCAAGAACACCAAGAGTAGCAAACGAGGGAAAACTATGATAGAATAGCTCAAAGGAGCTCAAATACGAACATATAATGGAGGCAAATACAGGCTAAGCATGCATATAAAATGCATGCATCACCGTTTCAGTGGGAACATATGTAATCCAACTCCCTAATGGTTTTGAGTTCTTTCTGAATAACTGTTACTATGTACCCAGTTTATCTAAGAACATTATTTCAGTTTCCGTACTTGATAAGGACGGATTTTCGTTTGTAATAAAGAATAATAGCTGTATTTTCTCTTTGAACGATATGATTTATGGTAAAGCTGTTTCCATAAATAGAATATTTGTTTTAGATCAAACCACAGAGATAATGCATGTGAGTAATAAGAAAGCAAAGGTTGGTGACAAAGATCAAACCTATCTATGGCATTGCCGTATGGGACACATAAATGAAAAACGCGTGAAAAAGCTCATTGATAATGGGACTATTTCCCCATTTGACTATGAATCTTTTGGCACGTGTGAATCATGTCTCATAGGCAAAATGACTCAAATTTCCTTCAAAGGTGTTGGAATGCGCGCTGCTGACCTATTAGGACTCATACATACTGATGTGTGTGGACCTATGTCAATCAACGCTAGAGATGGCTATAGATATTTTATCACTTTCACGGACGATTTGAGTAGATATGGTTATGTCTACTTAATGAAGCATAAAAGTGAGTCATTTGACAAGTTCAAGGATGTAACAACCCGAAAAGTACCCAATTTTTCTAATAAAAATATTTTTACGGATACTTTTCAGCAAATTTAAGTTTTAATATAGAATTTATTGTTTCGAGTCGTATTTGGAATTTCCGGGTTCGTATTTGGAATTTCCGAGAGATTCCATGAGAATCCCGTTTTAAGTCATCTTTGCCTTTTCTTGACTTTTAAGTCGTCTTTGACTTTCTTGACTTTTAAGTCATCTTTGACTTTTCTTGACTTTTAAGTCATCATTGACTTTTCTTGACTTTTAAGTCGACGTTGACTTTCGTTGACTTTTTCGACTCACCCCGTAATTTGAAAGACCGAAAATATATTTGAAAAATAATAAATTTAATTTATTTTAATTTATTAAGATTTATTTGAATTTAAGATAATTTAATATAATTATTTTGAATTTATTCGGAATTAAAGAATAACTTTTGCGGTTTAATCCCGAACGTCATTTAACTATTCCCGAGTCATCTTCAATCCCGAAACAAAACCCAAAACCCGACTTTGGCATGAGTCACACGCCCCATGTCATCTTTTTCCACTCACTTTAGATCTTTTGATCTTTTGATTAAACTAATAATAATATCTAAGATATTTGTAACTTTATCGATCTGTCAACTTAAAACAGATCGCTTAAAACAGACCCGTTTTCCTACCATTTCACACGCCTATTCCCTCACCCTCTCATAGGACTAGATATTTTCTTTCTTTTCATTACAATAACATAATATCTAGATATTTGGTTTAAATTAACTTAATATATAATTATATCCAAACAATTACCATAATATAATTACAAAACCCGAGTCAATCCCGTAACAACAATTTCAAAACCCGACTCCATAATTCCTCTATATTTACACGGCTCACACTCCACTCTATTTCACTACTTATCTTTTCATTTTACAATAAATCAACTTAATACCTTTTTAATACTTTCTTTAATCGTTCTTGGTGTTCTTCATCGTTCTTCATCGTTCTTAAAAATCATCATAAAACCTTCATTTCTTATTCAAATCCGTCCTAACTTATATTTCTAGAATCTCCTCTTCGCTCTCCATCTTCAAGTACGGTTTATTTTCAATTCCGTCAAAATCGTTTTCAACACTTTAATTATGGAAAATCAAGTTTTAATTCTAACAATATTATTCTTGTCAATTCTTATAGGGGAAGATTTTGAAGACGAGTTTGGTGACTCGTATATTTTAGGAGAAGACTAGTAGACGGGTTTCTTATTTCTTAGTTCTTATTTTTGGTGCTACTTGATTTTGTGCTAGCTAAGGTAACGATTCCGAGTTACTCGACGATTCAATGTTACATATCCTTTGTGTCTTTTGTTTTAGTTTATATTATTGTTACTTATGATTTTTAAGTAGTAACATGATAAGTAGTTATTTTTATTATGTTGTATGAATAATTAGCATGATTAGTGTTCTTGACATATTTGAATGATTTGTTCATAATCATGATTTTTGTATGATGATGGTTGAATTGGATGTTTAAAAATGGATGTTGTTAATAAAAATCATGTTAGAAATAATTGGAAAATGGTTGTTGTTTGGCCTTGGAAGTGGCCGTGTAAAATGGCTGAAAAACCAGCCCAAACCAGGCCGGTTCAGGCCGGTTCAGGCCCGGTCCAGGCCGGTTCAGGCCGGTTCGGTCCACGCCGGTCTGGGTTGGTCCGGGGTTGGTCCTTTTGGGTTGTGTCGATACTTGATTGTTTTGTTGTTGTTTTGACGGGTTTTAACTATGTTAAGCATGCGGGAAAATATTAAGAAACGGTTTTAAAAATGTCGACCCAAAACAGGCCCAGTCCAGGCCCGTGGGCCCAGTCCAGGCCCGTGGGCCCAGTAGGCCCGTGTGTCGGCCCAAATCAGCCCATGAGTTTCCCCTTGGACTTGTCACGGTTTGAGAGTATTGTTATTTTATCGTGTTTTGTAATATTTAGCAAGTGGGAAATTTTAATAAGTAAATTATTTAATTAAAAGTATTTTTCATAATATTATAATTCCTCACATGTTAGAAATTTATAATACGAGATTATAGTTTAATTTGATATCCTTTAAGTCATGCGGGTTTTCGTAAGATTTAATAATTCACATGTTAGAAGTTGTAATAAAATAACATGAATTGAATATGATGATTTTATGTTCAAGTATAATTGGTAAAGACTCTGTTTCTAGCCGGTTTGACCAAACGGGTTTGGTCAAACTAAGATCTAGTCAGCCCCGTTTTGACTGATGACCCGTCGCGGGACTCGGGTCGGGGATTTGTCTTCAGGTAAGGTTTTATTTAATGAATGAATGAATGAGCCTTAATAGATATGAGGCGATATGATATTTGAATATGATTTTTATGCAATTAGTCACATGATAGGAAGTTTTTCCCGTGACTGTTTGATTGTATGATATGTGTCGTGTTGACTAAGTACCCATAGAGAATTATGAGTATATGGCGTCTTGACCATTCTAATTCTAAATGAGTATCTTGGACCATGACATTGATAGGCCCGTACTGTCTTTAACGAGTATATAGTTCATGGTTAATAGCTTTTGTGTCCTGGCTTGGGGATCTACAAAAGTCGGGGCCTGGCTTTGCCATTGCTTCCACTTGGGGAAGTGGTGAAGCCAGCTTAAGTACTAGCAAAACTTTGGTGGATCTCCGTAGGGGTACTCATGTGTGAGTCTTGGTGCGATGGAGCTCGCATTTCTCTAGGTCTGGCAGTCTAGGATTAGCGGGTGTTGAGTGTATCTTGGCCATGGTTTAAAAGGTACATCTGAGCTAAGATATGTGCTTTGGATCTGGGCCATGTTTTAATGGTAACCGCTGAGCCTAGATGTGTGCTTTGTATTTTGGCCATGTTATTAGGGTAACCGCTGAGCCAAAATATATAAGTATATCCTACCTCGTGGTATAGACTCGAGTTACAGAAGTCTTTATTGACTGTCCTAAGAACTTATGCCTGTTTGTAGAAGTATTGATCTTTCATGTTTGGTGATTCTATGAATCTTAGAAGGTGAGATGCAAGCCGGCTAAGGTTGATAGAGTTTGGATTACCGGTTGTTAACTGATTCACATGATAGTTCGTATGATTAGGGTTTGAGTGTATCATGGCCATGTTTTAAAGGTAACCTCTGAGCTAGCATACCGGCTTCCCTACCTCGTGTTATAGGTTGTTATCAGATTCACATGATAGTTTTCATATGATAGGTTATATGTTAGTTAATTGTTTCACAACATGAAAAGCATATCGTATATGTTAAGGTTTTGTATTTGCCATATACATTTCTTTTATGTTATTCATGTTTTATTAAACTTGACATTTCGTGGCTGGGAGGGCTCGGAGTTACTCCCCACTGACTGTGGCTTCCGTGTTTATATTTAATGCGGTTGGCAGGTTTGTGATGCATACTTGGGTACATTGACGAGCTAGCGAGCGAAGTATTTACCTTGGACCTATATTCGGTTCTTAGGATTGTATATTATTATACACTCTTTTATTTCTGTATTTATACGGAAGATATGTCTCCCGTTTCAGATACTTTTTATGTATAATTTTATTTCCTTTTTGTTATGAACCTTTTTTCTTTAATACACCTTCGTTATGATGAATATATTTAATGATAGGTTCCGGTTTTAAAATTTACCGATTTTTCACTAAAGCGAACCTATTAGAAACGTATTCTCATCTTTATTTATTTAAATTACTTGTTTATCTTTCCGCAAATTTGAGGGTGTCACAAAGGAATTCCAGAATAAGGTTGAAAACCAACTGGATAGAAAGATTAAAGCACTACGTTCGGATCGTGGTGGCGAATATCTTTCGAAGGAGTTTGATCGACACCTTAAAGACTGTGGTGTAGTACTACAGTTAACTCCACCTGGAACACCACAATTGAATGGTGTGTCCGAACGGAGAAATCAAACATTGCTTGATATGGTTCGATCCATGATGAGTCACACGGTTGTGCCTGACTCATTATGGGGATATGCTCTTTTGTCAGCTGCTCTAATACTTAACCGAAGGCCGTCTAAAGCTGTAGACAAGACTCCATATGAATTATGGAAGGGAACGGTCCCTAACTTGTCCTTTATTCGGGTTTGGGGCTGCGAGGCTTATGTCAAGTGGAGACCTGACGATAAGCTCGGCCCATGATCGGTCAAGACATACTTTATTGGTTATCCAAA
Organism: Heliosperma pusillum; assembly: GCA_022085475.1. Classification (NCBI taxonomy): domain Eukaryota; kingdom Viridiplantae; phylum Streptophyta; class Magnoliopsida; order Caryophyllales; family Caryophyllaceae; genus Heliosperma; species Heliosperma pusillum. The sequence goes on from JAIUZE010046662.1 coordinate 15,996, forward strand.
AGGGATGTTTGGTCATTACTTTTACTCGCCTACCAAACATCGAGTTTTTGTTGCGGCTAGTGCGACG
>JAIUZE010046663.1:0-19291 GCA_022085475.1 Heliosperma pusillum
ACTACAGTTAACTCCACCTGGAACACCACAATTGAATGGTGTGTCCGAACGGAGGAATCAAACATTGCTTGATATGGTTCGATCCATGATGAGTCACACGGTTGTACCTGACTCATTATGGGGATATGCTCTATTGTCAGCTGCTCTAATACTTAACCGAAATCCGTCTAAAGCTGTAGACAAGACTCCATATGAATTATGGAAGGGAACGGTCCCTAACTTGTCCTTTATTCGGGTTTGGGGCTGCGAGGCTTATGTCAAGTGGAGACCTGACGATAAGATCGGCCCACGATCGGTCAAGACATACTTTATTGGTTATCCAAAAGGGATGTTTGGTCATTACTTTTACTCGCCTACCGAACATCGAGTTTTTGTTGCGCCTAGTGCGACGTTCTTAGAGAAAGAATTTCTCGAGAATAGGACAAGTAATGGAACCTTCGATCTGTCGGAGATTCAAGAACCAACAACCGAGCTACCAATGGAGGAAAACTGTTCCCTTCATCATCGGCTGCGGTAAAAATTCCTGAGGAACCTAGAAGGTCGGGTAGAGTCTCCATTCCTCCAGACAGATACATTGGTATGGTCGAGGAGAATGGGAGAGATGACGTTTTAATCCTAGAGAGTAACGAACCCGCTACCTATAAAGGTGCCATGACCTGTTCCGACTCTAAGCTATGGGTTGAAGCCATGCAATCCGAGATGGACTCTATGTATGAGAATGACGTATGGGATCTGGTTGACTTACCTGATAAGGTTCAGCCTCTTCAGTGCAAATGGCTTTATAAAATAAAGCATTCTGTAGAAGGACAACCAGATACATACAATGCACGACTAGTGGCAAAGGGTTTCACTCAAGTGCAAGGATTGCACTATGATGAAATTTTTGCACCCGTAGTTATGCTGCGTTCCATTCGGATAATCTTAGCGATTGCCGCTTTTCATGACTATGAAATTTGGCAAATGGATGTGAAAACCGCCTTCGTAAACGGTTATTTGGAGGAGGAGTTGTACATGGTACAACCCGAAGGTTTCATTGATCCTAAAAATCCTAAGAAGGTATGCAAGCTTAAGCGTTCCATTTATGGACTTAAGCAAGCTTCTCGGAGTTGGAATCATCGTTTCGACCAGGTGATAAAAGAGAATGGATTTACTCGATCGGTCGAGGAACCATGCTTATATATCAAGTCGAGTGTGAGCAAGATTGTCTTCCTAATATTGTATGTCGATGACATACTCTTGATTGGGAATGACATACCTCTCTTAACTTCGGTAAAAGTTTTGTTAAAGAACCATTTCCAGATGAAAGATCTGGGTGAAGCACAAAGAATTTTGGGGATCCGTATCTACAGAGATAGATCACGACGGATGTTATCCCTCAGTCAGGAGTCTTATAGAGATAAGATTCTTGAGAGGTTCAGCATGACCAACTCCAAGAAGGGGAACCTTCCAATGATTTCTGGGATGCAGTTGAGTAAAGCTCAGGCACCAAAGACATCAGAAGAGGTCGAGCGCATGAGTCGGATTCCTTATGCATCAGCTATAGGATCGATCATGTATGCCATGATATGCACACGTCCAGACGTGGCATATGCATTGAGTATGACGAGTCGTTACCAAGGCAATCCAGGTGAAACACACGGGATAGCTGTTAAGAATATCCTTAAGTACCTACGGAGGACTAAGGATTGGGTATTGACTTATGGAGGTGACACTGAGCTATGCGCAACCGGTTACGCAGATGCTAGCTTCCAAACGGATCGAGATGACTCGAAATCTCAGTCTGGATTTGTGTTTACTCTTAATGGCGCTGCGGTCAGCTGGAAAAGCTCCAAACAAAATGTTATAGCAGATTCTACGACTGAGTCCGAGTACTATGCTGCTTCAGAGGCTGCGAAGGAAGCTATATGGATCGTCAGTTCTTACAAGGACTAACTGTAGTTCCTAGTTCGGATGACCCGATCACCATCTATTGTGATAATAGTGGTGCCATCTTCCAGGCTAAGGAGCCTAAGTCCAGCAACAAGTCTAGGCATGTTACAACGGAAGGCTCACATGATCCGAGATTACGTGGAGCAAAGGGAAATAGTGATAGACAAGATTGCTACGGATGATAACGTCGCAGATCCTCTCACTAAACCATTGAGATATGATAAGCATGAAGGGCACGTTGTTTCCATGGGAATCAAACGTGTTCCTGAGTTATATTAGTTGTTTTTTTTGGATTAGACACCTGTATCTTTTTCATAAAACTATCTATGAAATCATCGTTTTGTTATATATTTTGTTTTTCATGTGGGTTGTACTGACAACATTGAACACCACAAAGTGAACTGAATTACATTATATTTGTTTTGGGTCCGTAATTGCCTACATGAGCTGATAACTCTGGCAATTATTTTGTGACGTCGATTGATGGTGGGTTCAACGAGCCATAAGTCAAACTGTTGACTGATCGATCACAGATGCGGGTTATAATGATACTGCGCAGGACATTTTCGTGACGACGTTATGGAGTCCTAAATGTTTCAGAACATTAGTGCCAGGTCGTGGATAGGACATCCATAGTGTTCCTAGAGTCGATTCTTTTGACTATCGACTGTCTCTTGAGATAAAGGCAGTTTTTGGGTGACTTTGGTTTCTTTCTCATGGTCGACCGTAACAGGAGGCTAAGTAGATTTTCACTGGGTCATTTCATACTGCGCTTGTATCTGCAAGATTCGAGTTGAAGAAAATATCCAACCTTTATCAGGATATGATATTTCTCAGGGCCACTCGAGGAGCTGTAACGAAATGCATGGCCATGCTCGAATGAAGATTCGTTTATCAGTAAGTTACTCTCTAGTCGGGGAAACCAACTCTTGATACTGATCACTTGTAAACTACGACCTTTGTGATACGGACTTTGCAAATTGGTTTACATTGAGTGGGAGAAATTTATTATGGATATGAGAATCGGTTATCGCACATACACTTGTACGGACAAGTGGGAGATTGTTGGAGCCAGTGTCCTCCACAGTTAGTGCAATAACATAAATAAATCTCTGTAGGTTCACAGGGTATACTTTGTATAATAATCAGTTGATTAACGTTTATCAATAACGGTTGGCTTGCTAGATAAGTTTGACGTTATTGTCATACAGATGGCGGTGATCAACTGGTCCCTAAAAGTCACACCTATAGGATGTGTTTGAGAGATGTGATTATTTGAGAAAATAACCATATTGATGCCCTATTATATGACTAAAAGGTTAGTCAGTGTATTTGACTAAAAGGTTAGTCAATGTGATGATGAGACGATTATTTAATAACGATTAAATAATATGAGCTGAGACGAATTAAAAGTAATTCGTAATTAAATATAAACTGTTGTATTTAATTAGCATATATATAATGTAAGCTTATGCGAATTAAAAGGTTAATTCGTAATTGAATATAAAATGTTATATTGAATTAGCAAATTATAATTATACGGATAATTATAATTAACGTATATATTATACGATACATTAATAATACACATTATATATTAAAGCGAATTTAACCGGGAAATAGTCCAGATTAAATCTGGAATTTTCGGTCCATGGGTAGTTGTTTCGAGGAGACAAAACTCCTCATTTAAACCCTAGAGAGCTGTGAGATAGGTAGAGAAGCAGGAGAAAATTCTAAACCTAATTCTATTCTCACTGGTGCCTCCATCACACACAAAACACAAAACTAAAAGTTAACAGTAACTTTTGATTATCTTTCTAGCAAAGGAGAAGGGCATATCTCATACAATCTTGGGTGAGACGATTAGGAGGATATCTGCTTTGATATCTGTTCTTAGGCCGAATTTTGCTAGGACCAAAGGTTTAATTCGTTTTCTCTATATTTTATATCGTTTTCATTTTTATGACTCGCAATTCATATTCTATAATTTTGTTATAATCCTAAATTTTTAGGGGAAGTAAACTGTTATTTCCAACAGTAGGCAGCGGTTTTGTTGAGGAAATGTTTTAAATCTTGTGTTTACTTGTGCGTGAAGAATTGTGAAAAGGCACGGTTTCGTCCTACTCTACTTATATCCCCGGAACATACCAGTCTCGAGCGAGATATGGGTGTCTCGGCCGAGGCAGGCCGAATGTTATCGTGTTGGTTGTGTATGGTGAGTAATTATGTTGTATGGCCTATACTGATTGACATGATGGTATTTCAAGGGAAAGATGAAAAGGTGAAAGTAGGTTACAAACTTACATTAGATGGAAGAAGATGAAAAACAAAAGTGGAGTAAAGCCATAATAAAACATCTTGAATGTGGCATTATTTTTACTATTATTATTATGATTATTATTTTTTATTGTTATTATTTATTATATTCTTTATTTATAAATTAGAAGGCTTATGAAGGTTGTCATTTGACAAGTCGATACTACTCAAGGTCACCCTTTTTATTGTATTGTACGTATAGATTTGTTATATCTTACACGTGAAAATATTTTTTCCTTTTAATAATATTTTATATTTATGTACCAAAAAAATAATATTGTATATTTAAGATGTCTTCACAAAAATCATTTGATTAATGTGAAAATAATTATTAAATTTAAATAGTGAATGAATATAAAATCTTATACTTTAACTTAAAACAGAAAAAGAAATGTGTAACCTAATAATATTTTATAAACAAATGAAGTATGCATTTTTAGTGGTACGATTTCTGGAAATTTTAGTTTAACAATAAAAAAAAACATATAACGTTTCATTTCAACATTTCACAATGTGAAAATAAATTTTAAAAAAATTAGTATGAAGAACCTTAATTGATTCATTAACATGTTCTATTACAAATTAAAACTTCAATTAAAATGTCAATTTTAGTTAGAAATTAAAACTTCAATTGAAATGTCAATTAATATGCTCAATTAATTTTAAAATATATAATGATGATGGCAATGACATTTTTGTAAGAGATTGTTGTATATTTTATACATATATGAAAGGGTTCATTTAGTAAATTTATATGGTGGTGAGGTCGCATCACATAAAGCTAGAAAATGAAAATACTTGTTAATAGGCACTCAACATGTCTTTTTATATTATTATATAGATGAGGTGATGATGTTATTTACATGATACAATGAATCCTTATAGTATGAATATACTGTATTAGTGAGTTTATATGTAAATTGGGTGGATCAGAGGGCTGTCTCGGTCGAGGCATATGGGGTGTCTCGGGCGAGAGACATGCCTGCTTGGCCGAGACAATGACTGCTTGGTGTTGATATTATTTCTAATCAGCGATGAGTTGTGTGCTTATGCTGCTTATTATTTTATAAAAATCGATGGCTAAGAACGGAACATCCACGTCGTCTGCGGCAACAATTATGACAACGGAAGAAGTTGAAAGACTGTTGGAAACGAACGCGACATTACCTGCAGCATTGCACAATGTCAATAAACCGAGACAGACAATGGTTGATGCTATAATGATGAATACGACGATAGCAAGGCATCGACCCGCAAAGTATGAAGGGGGCGGTGTACCCTCGTCACTAGACGACTGGGTAAGAGAGCTTGAGAATATCTTTGAATCATTGTGGATGCTAGCATGTTCGTAGTAAGATGAAGTGGTGGATACAACAAAGAAATGGAGAACAGCGAAGTGGTGGATTGGGAAGGCTTCGAAGGGATGATGAGAAATGAGTTTACGCCCAAGCATGTTCGTAGTAAGATGAGGGAAAAGTTCGATAAGTTCAAGATGACAGAAGACATGACATTAGAAGAGTACCATAACCAATTCATGGAACTGTCAACCTATGCACCCGACTTGAAAATGAGTGATGATATCTTAGCTTCCCGATTTTAGAAGGGACCGGTCCTTGACATTATGAAGAGGATACTAGCCCCATCGCCAAATGAAGCTAGGGATATGAGGGAGACGTACTAGAGGGATAGGCATGTAGATCGGTTGGCCAAAATGACTAGGGAGAAAATGAAGGAGAAAGGAGAAAAGAGGAAGGTGGAATCATCAGTGAGTGAAGGGGTGGGGGTAGTAAGAAACATACCTATTAGATTTCAAATCATACTCCACGGGAGGATATGGAAGAGGGAGTCGGGGTCACTATCGCACACCCGTTCCCACACCTAGGGGTAGTGGTTACTTGAGAACGTGGAGTAATCAACGGAGCTACAACAGCTATCCGAGAACCTACAACAACAATTTCAATGATCGGGTTGTCGCGTACCCTAATCAAAGATAAATAACCCTTGGCTAGGCTAACAACAAATAAATGCAGTTAGGGAAGTAAGGGGTCGATCTCGGGGAGACGAGAGATACTTGTGAAAAGATATGATTAGAATTTCAACTTGTATGATTGTCACAATGGTTATTACTAATGCTAGAAAACTGAAACAATAATTAATGACTCGATATAGAAAACAATCTAGGGAAATAGGTTCACACATAAAGATTGACATATTGGAGAAATTGGATTTAAGATATGCAAATAATTCATTGCGAGTTCGTAAGAATGATGTGTTCATTACAATCATAGATCAGATGGTCTAGCAGGCTTTTTAGGCGATTTACTAGGTCTTAATCCACCATGTCATGCTTTGTCTATTCAATTCGCGCATCTCTACCTTGGAAAAGAATTCCATTTTAGTCGATTATTTCCGGCCAGAAATTGTTAACTATCGTTACAATCCAAACATGCATAGACACAACGTTTTAAAGGCACAATTTCTTTTATCCAATTAACATCTTTTAATCAATCTAACATGGCTATCCTACACCCTAGAAAGGTGACTACTTATGCATGATTAACAATGAAAAGGAAACTAAGATTATAAAACTAAGAATACTAAAAGAAAATGAAACTATAATGTAAAGACGAGAATAAAGATTACCGAAAAGGATGAGCAAAGATTGAAATGGAATAAGAACTTGAATAGGAAATGCAAACCCGGAAATTAGAATTCCAATTACAAGTAGAAAAACTACAATTGAAGAAAGCTTAGAACTAGACTAAACTAAACTAGAGAAAACTAAAACTAAACTAAACAAAGAAAGAAGAAAAACTAATCTAAAGAAAGAAGAGAATAGATGTTGTGTGAAGAGATTGTGTGAGATGAGATGATATGATATGAAGGGCTAGAGCATCTATTTATAGTATTAGGGTTTTGTGGAGAAGAGGTCGGGCATTAAACACATAGGACAAAAATAGGAAGAAGAAGCCGTCATGCTCGGATCAGCACACTTACCCGATCGGGTACACACTTACCCGATCGGGTATGTGGTCTTCTGGAAGCTCTTGACTAACGTTTCATCTTCCTTTGCTTTGCCTTGACTTCCAACATCCCCCTTGACCTCTTGAGTCGGGTTTGTTGATAGGGTTTGATGTAAAGCGATGATTTCTTTCGCCTAACTGATTGATCTTCCGACAACTACGAAACTGTCTTTGCTTCTTCTCTCTTTCGAATTAGTGAACCTTCTTGAAATGCCTTTCATTTGGTCAAGCTTGCTTCTTCAAATCGTCGGGTTCTAGGCAAATGCTCGGGAATATAGAAAAAGGGCGTAGAAACGCCGCTTTTCCTACAAAACAGGTTAGAACACAGGAATTCGCCTAGAAGACGATATTAGCTCATAAAGTGGCTTAACAAAGCACAAATGACATACAAAACCGAGCTAAATTGGGGGTTAAAACCATACAAATATTCACTTATCATTCAACAACAATCAAAGTGGAGGGTCTTATCTGAGGCCAAACAATGGAGGGAACCAGAACAATAATGGAAAGGCAGCTACATCAGTTATCACAATTCAGGGTGGTGCGAAGTCGAGTGGGAAGCTGTTTGCGATGGGGAAAGAAGCTGCAGAGGGAGATGCTCACGTGGTAACGAGCATTTCTAGTCAATTTTAAAGCTTCCTATGTTTTGTTTGAATCGGGAGCCACCCACTCATTTATATCTAGTAATCATGCCAAGACCTTAGAATTGACTGACTATGATTCAGTATAAGATAAAGTAGAAATACCACCCGGGGAATCAATAAATTGTACAAAATTATATTGAGGTACTCCAATTACTGTCGGGGAGGTGATGTTTCCTCTACACCTAATAGATTTTTCGTTTGGGAGATTCGAGATAAAACTGGGGATGGATTGGTTGAGTAAGTACCGTGCCAACATATACTGTCATTTAAAGAAGGTGTCATTAAGGGGGCCGAAGGGTGTGAGGGTCTCTTATAAGGGGTGTTTCGTGAGACCTAAAGTGATATTTATTAATTTTATTACATTGAAAGCTTGCTTAAGAAAGGGGGACAAATTATCTTGTGTGACGTGAGGGATACTCGTGGGGAAGAACAAAGTGCCAAAGATAGAACTTTGGAGAATGAGTTTTTGGATCTCTTTACTGATGATATTTCTGGGTTACCACCTAGGAGAGAGGTAGAGTTTAGTGTGGAGCTGAAACCTGGGGCGAGACTTATCTCAAAGGCCCCTTATCGAATGGGACCAAAAGAGTTAGAGGAATTAAAGAAACAACTAGAGGAATCAGTAGATAAGGGATACATTAGACCGAGTCTGTCACCGTGGGGAGCGCCTATGTTATTTGTGAAAACGAAAGCCGGGAGCTTGAGGTCGTGCATTGATAATAGAGAGATGAATGGAGTGACGAATAAGAATTGATACCCATCACCACGTATCGATGACTTTTTTTACCAACTTAGTGGTCCAGGTGTCTTTTCTAAGATCGATTTGAGGCCGGGATACCATCAGTTGAGAATAAAGGATGAGGATATACCTAAGACATCCTTTAGGACTCGTTACGACAAATATAGGTTCATTGTTATGCCATTTGGGTTAACTAATGCACTGGGAGTGTTTATGGATCTGATGAACCGAGTTTTTATTCCCTACATGGATCAGTTCGTGGTTATTTTTATTGATGATATATTGGTGTACTCTAAGACGATGAAGGAACATAAAGAGCATTTGAGGGTAGTGTTGGAAACCTTGAGAGCAAACAAGTTGTATGCAAATTTGGGTATATGTGAGTTTTGCCTGGAGAAAGTGGCATTTTTAGGACATGTAGTTGAAAGTCCATAGACCCTAATTAGACTCTTCTAATTAGTGACAAAATTACAAGTTAATTTAGTGTTTAATGATCTATGTAACATGCATGCAAATATAAAGACATTATAAAGAGAAGTAGAAATTTCCTTACATTGTTGATGAAAATAAGAGCAATAACAAATTATTGTCTTGAATGAATTTCTACCAAGCTTAGAATGATCCTCCAAAACCCAATCTTCAAACTAGAAGATCTCCTCCAAGTTGCACCCAAGATGGTACCCAAAAATCTAAACTTATTATTAACTAGTTAATAAGTAAAGATATAAAACTACTAATATTAGAATATATACTACTACACTAGTGATACTTAGTAAATATTAGTGTTTATGAGAATTTAGAGAGAGGTTGAGGTTTTAGAGTGTTGTAGGAAAATAAGCAAGAAATGAAGTAGTGGAAAAATGAACAACTATTGTCCTTTTTATAGGCACTATTGTCAGCCATATGAAACTCCAAGTGGGTGATATTCTTCTTATTTTATTCCCATGCAAAGTGGTGGTGTGTAGTAGTGTATGTGATGATAATTGTGTGCTTGATATGTCACTATCACTTGGTGACTTGTGTGCATGAACAAGAACAACCATCATCACTACCCAGTACACTCTTTTTTCGGCTCACATGGTAACCATATGGTCCATTTTGATTTTTGATATTTGTCCCACAAATACTTAATAATCATATGTTTAATTATCTTGTATAATTAAGTGTTAATTTGATCATATAACAATTATATGATACAAATTAATAAACAATATGTACTTAACATTTAAGTGATATTTTACCATTATATCAATATATAATGGTTCCCACAATGCTTAATTAATTTATTCTACAACTTCTTGTAAATACAATTAACTAATTACCTCTACCTCAAAATATATACAAAACCTCAACTAATTTAGTAAATTAACGATTAATTACTACACTAGATCTTATTTAATCATATTAAAATAAGATATAAATTTATTAGTCAATTATCGTAAAATTGAATAATAAACTTATTTGTATTTGAGTTCCAAACTCAATTTCTAACAATTAACTCTCATAACTAAACGTACATATCAAATATATGTAATGTGCTAATTAACTGTATCATATACAAATAATTAGTTCTACTATTTGGGTTTCATCCTATCGGTGTGACCGAAAGGGATCAGTTGATCACCACCGTGATACGACAATAACGTCAAACTCTAGTCAGGCAACCGTCATTGATTTACGTTAATCAACTGAATAATCATATATATATATATAGTCAATAAGTATCCCAATTATATTCCTTAATGAGATTTATTATGTGGCGCACTATTGTGGAGGAAACCTACTCCAACAATCTCCCACTTGTATGACACAAGTGTGCGTTACAAATTCTCTTGTCTCTTTATCGCATCTCCCACTCAACGCAAGGTCTCTTTCAGGTCGCACTTGCGATTGATTATATCTAGAGTGGTTTCTCGATATGGAGAGTAACTGTCTTACCGGAAAATCTACCATAGATCCTTTTCCGAGCGTGGCCATGCATTTACAGTAACTACTCCTCGAGTGGCTTGAAAATGTTTGTACCCAACGAGGGTGGACAATTCATGTTGACTCATCTACTTTGTATGATGCAGATCACCATGACCCAGAAGATGTCCATCGGCCTCCTTTCATGGCACGACCTAGGACAAAAACTAAAGTCAATCGGAAACTACACCGACTCAGGTAAATGGTTGCCAGTCATGTACACTTCCTCTTCTAGAATCCCATTCAAGAAGGCGGTTTTGACATCCATTTGCCAAATCTCATAATTATGAAATGCGGCAACCGCTAAGATAATCTTTGTGGACCGAAGCATGGTGTCTGGGGCGAAGGAGTCTTCATAGTGAAGACCATGAACTTGGTTGAAACCTTTTGCCACCAATCTCTCTTTTTAAACATCATTATGTTCATCTATGCCGCTTTTGATCTTATAGATCCACTTACACTAAAGAGGGGTCTTACCTCCTTAGGTAAATCAACCAAGTCCCATACTTGATTGTCGTACATAGAATCCATTTGGGATTGCATGGCTCCTAGTCATATCTTTGAGTCGGGACTAGAAATGGTCGCTTTGTAGGTAGTTGGTTCGTTACTTTCAAAAAGTAACACATTGTAGTCACCACCTTCCTCTATAATACCTAGGTATCTATCAGGTTGATGACTAATTCTGCTTGACCTCCTAGGTTCCGAAGGAATTATGACCGCATTAGACGAAGAGGGAACGTTTTCCTCTACGTCCATTTCGGTTTGTGGCTCTTGGACTTCGTCAAGTTCAATTTTCTCCTACTCTGTCTTTTAGAAATAAAATCGTTTTCTAAAATGACTGCATCACGAGACACAAACACTTTGTCCTCGTGTTTATTGTAGAAGTAATAACCACGTGTTTCCCTTGGATATCCTACAAATAGACATTTGTTGGATTTGGGTGCGAATTTATCGTCAGATTTATTCTTAACAAACGCCTCGCATCCCCAAATTCTCATGAACGACAAAAAAGGGACTTTCCCTGTCCATATCTCATACGGAGTCTTGTTTGCCACTTTAGTCGGGCTTCGATTTAGTGAGAATATTGCAAATAAGATAGCGAAACCCCAAAAATAATCAGGAAGCTCTGTTAGACTCATCATAGATCGAACCATATCCAATAAAGTTCAATTTCTCCTTTCGGCTACACCATTTAATTGAGGTGTGCCAGGAGGAGTCCATTGTGATACTATACCACAATCCTTTAGGTGTGAATCAAATTCATTGTTCAAGTATTCACCACCACGATCGGATCGTAGGGTTTTAATCTTTTTATTCAATTGGTTTTTACTTCTTGTTGAAATTCTTTGAACTTTTCAAAAGCATCACTTTTGTGCCTCATCAAGTAGACATACCCATATCTACTCAAGTCGTCGGTAAAAGTAATGAAGTAGTGATAACCACCTATAGCTTGGAGATTCATTGGGCCGCACACATCCATTTGTATGAGGCCTAATACTTCACTTGCTCTTGTCCCTTTTCCCGTAAAAGGAGCACGAGTCATCTTGCCTAGAAGACAAGATTCACATACACCATAAGATTCATAATCGAATGGTGTGAGTATTTTAGATGAAACAAGTCTCTTTATGCGCTGTTCGTTTATGTGCCCTAAACGACAATGTCAAAGGTATGATTGATTAGGTTCACCCGTTTTAAGCCTCTTGTTTTCTATATGATAGACCTCTTTTGCAATATCTAGAACATAAATACCTCCAACAGAAACGGCCTTGCCATAAACCATTTCTTTAAAAGAAAAAGTACAACGATTATTCTTAATCTAAAAAGAAAAACCTTCCATGTCTAACACGAAAATAGAGATAATGTTCTTGGTAAGAGTTGGTACATAATATCAATTATTTAAATACAACTCGAAACCATTAGGCAAAAGAAGAACGTAGGTGCCCACGAAAACTACGGCTACCTCAGCTGCATTTCCCGTGCGCAAGTCCACGTCACCCTTGGCTAGTGCTCGCGCCTCCTTCAGCCCTTGTACATGATTACAAAGGTGAGAACCACAACCGGTATAAAACACCCAAGAAGATGTACGAGCAAAGTTAATATCTATCATATAGAGTGATGAAAGAATTTTACCTGACGTTGTCACACAACCGTCTTTCTTGTCTTTCAAGTATTTGGAGCAATTGCGTTTCCAATGCGCTTTGCCATTACAGTAATAGCAATCCGCGTCTGCGTGTTTGTTGACTTTGGGCTTGGGTTTGTTGGAGTAAGTGTCCTCCACAATAGTGCATTTATATAATAAATCTCATTTGGAATATACGTGGCATGATTAGTATATTTTGATACTCCACGTCAGTTGATTAGCGTAAATCGGTAACGCTCGGCTGACTAGAGTTTGACGTTATTGTCATATGACGGCGGTGATCAACAGATCCCTTTAGGTCATACCTATAGGATGAGACCCAAATAGAATACTAATTATTTGTATACGTTACAGTTTAATTAGGGCATTACATATATTTGATATGTACGTTTAGTTACGAGAGTTATTTATTGGAAATTGAGTAGGAACTCATTCCACTTAAGTTTATTAGTCAATTATACGATAACTGACTGAATAAATTTTACGTCTTATTTTAATACAATTAAATAAGATTTAATTTAGTGATTAATCGTTAATTCATTAAATTAGTAGAGGTAATGCATATATTTTGAGATAGAGGTAATTAGTTAATTATATTTACAAGGAGTTGTAAAATAAATTAACTGGGCATTGTGGGACCCATTATATATTAATATAATGGTTAAATATCACTTAAAAGGTGAGTGTATATTGTTTATTAATTTGGGTCATATAATTGTTATATGATCAAATTAACACTTAATTATACAAGATAATTAAACTTATGATTATAAGTATTTGTGGGACAAATATCAAAAATCAAAATGGACCACATAACACTAGTTGGGGCCGGATTATTTGTTAGTGGAGATCAATGATGATTGTTCTTCCTATGGGGGTAATGGACAAGATTAAGTCCCTGTGCAGGAACTTCCCGTGGGAAGGGTCTGATAAGTACTCCAAAGCTCCTCTTGTTACTTGGAAGGTGCTTTGTAAGAGTAAGGAGACTGGTGGGGTGGGTTTAATTGATAGTCATCAGTGGAATGTTGCTGCTATAGGTAAGCTAGTGTGGTGGATTGTTTGCAAACAAGATCATTTGTGGATTAAATGGGTTGATAACATTTATTTAAAAGCTTCTTCTTGGTTCACTTATTCTCCTAGTGCTAATAGCTCATGGGCATGGAGGAAAATATGTGAGGTTAGGGATACTTTTAAAAATGGTTATATTAATGGGAAATGGAGGGGCTTGGACCAGGGATATTCCATTGCTGGTGGGTATACTTGGCTTACTCAGAATTCTTCTCCTCAGGTTGGCTGGTGTTGTATTGCTTGGAACAGGTATAATTTCCCAAAGGGGAGTTTCCATATGTGGTTGTTGAAACAATGCAGGTTGCTTACGTTGGATAGGCTTATTGTAACAACCCGAAAAGTACCCTATTTTTCTAGTAAAAATATTTTACGGATACTTTTCAGCAAAGTTAAGTTTTAAAATAGAATTTATTGTTTCGAGTCGAATTTGGAATTTCCGAGTTCGTATTTGGAATTTCTGCGAGATTCCATGAGAATCCCGTTTTAAAGTCATATTTGACTTTTCTTGACTTTTAAGTCGTCTTTGACTTTTTTTGACTTTTTAAGTCGTCATTGACTTTTCTTGACTTTTAAGTCGTCATTAACTTTTCTTGACTTTTAAGTCATCATTGACTTTTCTTGACTTTTAAGTCGACTTTGACTTTCGTTGACTTTTCCCGACTCACCTCGTAATTTTAAAGACCGAAATTATATTTGAAAAATAATAAATTTAATTTATTTTTATTAAGATTTATTTGAATTTATGAAATTTAATATAATTATTTTGAATTTATTCGGGATTAAAGAATAACTTTTACGGTTTAATCCCGAACGTCATTTAACTATTCCCGAGTCAACTTAAATCCCGAAACAAACCCGAAACTCGACTTGGCATGAGTCACACTCCCCATGTCATCTTTTTCCACTCATATGGGATCTTTTAATTAAAATGATTAAACTAATAATAATATCTAAGATATTTACAACTTTATCGATCCGTCAGTTTAAATTACGCAAATCGATAAATCAGACCCGATTTCTTTGATGAACCACACGGCTCTTCTTCCTCTCTTAAAGCTTGATATTTTCCTTTCTTTTGATTACAATAACATAATATCTTGATATTTGATTTAATTAACTTAATATCTAATTAATTACCGTAATATAATTATTAAACCCGAGTCAATTCCGTAACAACAATTTCAAAACCCGACTCCATATTTCTTCTATATGTACACGGCTCACACCCACCCACTTTACTCACTAACAACCTTTCCATTTTACAATAAATCAACTTAAGATCAAATTGATACTTTCTTTAATCGTTCTTCATCGTTCTTCGTCGTTCTTCATCGTTCTTCGTCGTTCTTGAGCAAAATCGTCACAAAACCTTCATTTCTTATTCAAATCCGTCCTAACTTATATTTCTAGAATCTCCTCTTCGCTCTCCATCTTCAAGTACGGTTTATTTTCAATTCCGACAAAATCGTTTTCAACACTTTAATTATGGAAAATCGTTTTAATTCTAATAATGTTATATTCTTGTCATTTCTTATAGGGGAAGATTTTGAAGACGAGTTTGTGACGTCGTATATTTTAGGAGAAGACTAGAAGACGGGTTCTTGTTTCTTTAGTTGCTTATTTTGGGTGCTAAACTGTTTTTGTGGCTAGCTAAGGTAACGATTCCGAGTTACTCGACGATAAATGTTACATACTTTAGTTGTTGTTAATGATTTACGGTTTTAGTTAGTAACATGATAAGTAGTTGTTATTATTATGTTTTATGAATTTATAGCATGTTTTGTGTTCTTGACATATTTGGATGATTTATTCATAATCATGATTTTTGTATGATGATGGTTTAATTGGTTGTTAAAATGGTTGTTTGTTAATTAAAACATGTTGGAATTAATTAGGTGTTTGTTGTTGTTGGGGCCGTGAGAAATGGTTGGAAAAACCAGCCCAAACCAGCCCAAACCAGGCCGGTTCAGGCCGGTTCAGGCCGGTCCAGCCCGGTCTGGATTGGTCCGGGATTTGTCCTTTGGGTTTTTGTCGATACTTGATTGTTTTGTTGTTGTTTTGACGGGTTTTAAATAAGTTAAGCATGCGGGAAATATTAAGAAACGGTTTTTAGAAAAGATAACCAAAACCGGTTCAAAATGAACCGTGGGTCCCCTTGGATTTGTGACGGTTTTTGAGTATTGTTATTTTATCGTGTTTTGTAATATTTAACAAGTCGGGAAATTTTAGATAGTAAAATATTTAATTAAAAGGTTTCAATATATTTATTATTTCTCCACGATACGTTTGCGAGAATTATAATACGGTGATTGTATTTTACTATTTGATATCCTTTAAGTCAAGCGGGTTTTCGTATGAATTAATAATTCACATGTTAGAAATTGAATGAAATAGCATGAAATGAATGTGATATTCTTATGTTCAAGCCTCGATGGCTAAGACTCTGTTTCTAGCCGGTTTGACCACACGGGTTTGGTCAAACTACGATCTAGTCAGCCCCGTTTTGACTGATGACCCGTCGCGGGACTCGGGTCGGGGATTTGTCTTCAGGTAAGGTTTTATTTAATGAATGAATTAATGAGCCTTAATAGATATGAGGCGATATGATATTTGAATATGATTTATATGAAATTAGTCACATGATAGGAAGTTTTCCGTGACTGTTTGCTTGTATGATATGTGTCGTGTTGACTAAGTACCCATAGAGAATTATGAGTATATGGCGTCTTGACCATTCTATTTCTAAATGAGTATCTTGGACCATGACATTGATTGGCCTTACTATCTTTAACGAGTATATGTTCACTGCTTGATAGCTTTTGTGTTCCGGCTTGGTGGATCTCCAAGTCGGGGCATGGCTGCCTTATTTCTTCCACTTTGGGAATGGAGCCAGCTTTAGTACTAGCCAACCCTTTGGTGGATCTCCTTAGGGGTACTCATGTGATTTTATCATGGGTCTTGGATGCGATGGATCTTCGCATTTCTCTAGGTATGCGCAGTCTAGGTTTAGGGTAAAGTGGTATCTTGGCCATGTTATTAGGGTAACCTCTGAGCTAAGATATGTTCTTTGATCTGGGCGGGCCATGTTATTAGGGTACCCGCTGATCCTAGAGGGGTGCTTTGTATTGGGGCCATGTTATTAGGTAACCGCTGAGCCTAAATATATAAGTATAGCCTACCTCGTGGTATAGACTCGAGTTACAGAAGTCTTCTATTGACTGTCCTAAGAACTTATGCCTGTTTGTAGACGTATTGGTCTTTCATGTTTGTATGATTCTATGAATCTTAGAAGGTGAGATGCAAGCCGGCTAAGGTTGATAGAGTTTGGATTACCGGTTGTTAACTGATTCCCATGATATTATGTTTGATTAGGGTTTGAGTGTATCATGGCCATGTTAATGGTAACCTCTGAGCTAGCATACCAGCTTCCCTACCTCGTATTTTATACTGTTAACGGATTCACATGATAGCTTTCATATGCTAGGTTATATGTTAGTTATTTGTTTCATAACATGAAAAGCATATCGTATATGTTAAGTTTTGTATTTTTCCATATACATCTCTTTTATGTTATTCATGTTTTATTAAACTCGACATTTCGTGGCTGGGAGAACTCGGAGTTACTCCCCACTGACTGTGGCTTCCGTGTTTATATTTAATGCGGTTGGCAGGTTTGTGATGCATACTTGGGTACATTGACGAGCTAGCGAGCGAAGTATTTACCTTGGACCTATATTCGGTTCTTAGGATTGTATATTATTATACACCCTTTTATTTCCGTATTTATACGGGAGATATGTCTCCCGTTTTGGATATTTCTTATGTATAATATTATTTCCTTTTTGTTATGAACCTTTTTATTTATGACACCTTTGTTATGATGAATATATTTAATAGTAGGTTCCGGTTTTAAAATTTACCGATTTTCACTAAAGTGAACCTATTAGAAACGTATTCTCATCTTTTATTTATTTAAATTATTTTTTTTCTTTCCGCAAATTTGAGGGTGTCACAATTATGGTCTAACCATAACGTGGAAGAATCTACTTGGGAACCAGAAGCTGCCATGCGGGAGCTGTACCCGCACCTTTTTTAGGACTTATGTTCGGTTACGAGGTTGTAACCTTGTTCTTAAGGGGGAACGAGATAAATGCATTACGTTTTGGTTTTTTTAGTTGTCTTTGGTTAGTATGTATTAATAGTACTACTGGGTTGTGTTGCTCTTACTGTGATATGTTGTAGTTGGGTAGAGGTAGAGGTCATAGAGTTGACTTTGTTGTGTACAAGTTGTTGTCTTGTGCTTGTGGTGTTTGTAGTTGTTGGCGTTATGGTAGGAATATGAGTTGTGAATTTCGAGCACAAATTTCGTTCTTAATGAGGAAAGACTTTAAAACTTTGTATTTTGAGTACGATGTACTTGATCGAATAGGGGTCATTCGACCGAGTGTTGGGTACTCGACCGAGTATAGTGTATTCGGCCGAGTAGGGTTTGTGTGTCAGTTAGGTAGCTTTCTGCCTAGTTGGCACTCGACCGAGTGTTAGTGCACTCGTCCGAGTGCGGTGTACTCGACCGAGTGCTTCTTGCACTCGACCGGGTACACCTGTCTGCGGGATTATTTTGTACGATTTGATTAAAGATTATTAAGAGTTTTTAAAACATAATTTAAACAGTTTACGTTCCATAATCAACCCCTAATATTCTAAACTCTCTCAAAACCTCTAAAGCATCCTTAATCATTGCAAGCCGTATCAGATTAGTTCTTAATTGTTTATTTCACGCGGTGTGTAATTCAATTATATGATTATTGTTATTTACTATGCATTGTAACCCTAATTGAATTAGGAAAAAAAGGGAAGAAGGGTTAGTATTGATTATGTTAATTGCATGTTTAGGGGGGAGACTTCGTAGAGGAAAATTTCTAGTGATTGCTTGATTGTGATTTGCTGCGGATTTGAAAAAGGTACAATTTCCTA
The DNA here is from genome assembly GCA_022085475.1 of Heliosperma pusillum. NCBI lineage: Eukaryota > Viridiplantae > Streptophyta > Magnoliopsida > Caryophyllales > Caryophyllaceae > Heliosperma > Heliosperma pusillum. The sequence goes on from JAIUZE010046663.1 coordinate 18,799, forward strand.
GTCAGTATTTTATATGTTAATCTTTGTCATGAGATGTGTTACTTGTTGATGATGATATTAGTTACTATTGTGATGATGATGGAGTTTGGAGTTTGAAGTTTAGAGTTATTACTTGGTTACTATTTTGGTTGTCCGTCGGGAGACGGACCACACCCCTAGTTCGCCTCTCGTAGATTTTCCGCTGTGAGGGGGATGTGCACATTAATGTTCCGAGAATCTCAGTGCGGTGAGATGGAATTTCGTTGTCCAGTGTTGCGGTCTGGAATCAATAGGTGGTTTGCAGGTCAGGGTGGTAGCCAGATTGTGACACCCTCAAATTTGCGGAAAGAAAAAAAAATAATTTAAATAAATAAAAGATGAGAATACGTTTCTAATAGGTTCACTTTAGTGAAAATCGGTACATTTTAAAACCGGAACCTACTATTAAATATATTCATCATAAGAAGGGGTCTTAAATAAAAAGGTTCATAACAAATACGGAAATAATATTATA
>JAIUZE010046664.1:0-18166 GCA_022085475.1 Heliosperma pusillum
GGAGCAAAGATTGAAATGGAATAAGAACTTGAATAGGAAATGCAAACCCGGAAACTTGAATTCCAATTACAACTAGAACAACTACAATTGAAGAAAACTTAGAACTAGACTAAACTAAACTAGAGAAAACTAAAACTAAACTAAACTAAGAAAGAAGAAGAACTAAACTAAAGAAAGAAGAGAAGAGATGTTGTGTGAGATGATTTGATATGAGGGGCTAGAGCATCTATTTATAGCATTAGGGTTTCGAGGAGAAGAGGTTGGGCATTAAACACATAGGTCAAAATAGGAAGTTGTAGCCGTCATGCTCGGATCAGCACACTTACCCGATCGGGTACACACTTACCCGATCGGGTACACACTTACCCGATCGGGTATGTGGTCTTCTAGAAGCATTTGACTAACGTTTCATCTTCCTTTGCTTTGACTTGACTTCCAACATCCCCCTTGACTTCTACAATCGGGTTTGTTGGTAGGGTTTGATGCAAAGCGATGAATTCTTTCGCCTAACTGATTGATCTTCCGACAATTACGAAATTGTCTTTGCTTCTTCTCTCTTTCGAATGAGTGAACCTTATTAAAATGCCTTTCACTTGGTCAAGCTTGCTTCTTCAAATCGTCGGGTTCTAGGCAAATGCTCGGGAATATAGAAAAAGGACGTAGAAACGTCACTTTCCCTACAAAACAGGTTAGAACATAGGAATTTGCCTAGAAGACGATATTAGCTCATAAAGTGGCTTAACAAAGCACAAATGACATACAAAACCGAGCTAAATTGGGGGTTAAAACCATACAAATATTCACTTATCAAACTCCCCCAAGCTAAACCTTTGCTTGTCCTCAAGCAAACATAAAAAACAATACCAGGACAAGGTTGCAAGCGTTGGTTACTACACCATCAGGAAACAAATCTCAACATAAAGCTTTGAAAACATAATGAATCATAACCCAAAAACAACGTGGGCAAGATGATACATAAACATGGCTGAGATTTACATAACGACGTAGCACAAAGAATTTCACTATAGAATTTCGGCTCTTACATGATCTTTTGACAGATGGACTCTCACGGAACACTCGAACACTCATGTATGTAAAAGGTGATTTCTTTATGTGTAGATGTTTTGAGACACTCACCTATCTACGACTTATGAAAATGTGTCCGCAGTCTAATATGGTAAACAATTCAAAACACAAGTCAAAGATCACAATACACATAGAAAAGAAGCCGAGAAAAGAAATGAAGAAGGCTTTGGGAAATGGGTCAAAGGTGGACAAATAGTTATGGTCATGTGAAGGTTATAATGAGCTAGCAACTGACCAATGATAAATGGATACTCAATCCAAACTTTCGGTTAATTCCCACAAAACGAATAAACGAAGCCAGACTGAACAAGTGGCTTATTACACACGAAACACAAGGGTAAACTCCTTCTGAATATTGACTTGACATTTTGAGGAGATACTCGCAACTTCTTCTAATTTTTTTATTTTTCTTTTTCTTTTTCAATTTTCCGATTTTTTCATTTTTTCTATTTCTTTCTTTTCTTTTCTTTTCTGAACATAACATCACTTTTTGAACAATTTCGTTCTTCCAAATTCACTTCGACAGATAAGAACAAATCTTCTCAAAAGAGCACCCATACACCATAGTCTAGCTACTAGCTCAAAAGGTAGGCAGTTTTTATTTGTAGCTATTATTTTGTGAAGCACTTGTATGAAGGGGTTGATTTTGAGGTTGTAATTCAGTGAAAAAGCTCTTCAAATCTGAGTTGAATCATGGTGCAATGCGTATAGAAAAGAATGGTCCATACTTATGCGTTTTGACATGACACACATCACAAGGAGAACTACACACACCTAGATGAGACTGGTTATAGATGTACTAGTCTAAGGAGGTTCTACCTTACAATATATGTAACTTGCCAAATGTCAAGATCAAGCGTACTCATCTATAGATTCATTCCATGCCTACTGTGTACAAGACTTCCCCATGTATGCAAAATTCAATAAATATTGAACCATTATCTTTTGAAAGCTCTAAGTTTGGGAAATGTAACATGATGGCATAGTAAACAAGCAAGCAAAGCATGAAAAGCATCCAATTATGTTCAGAAATTTTTAAATTTTCTCAAAAGTCTTCTTTTTCTTTTATTCAAAATTTGAAAAATGATAAACTAAAATGCAAAAATGGAAAAATGCAATCCCTCCCCCAAGCTAAACATCACATTGTCCTCAATGTGAGCACAAAGACAAAATATGCAATGAGATGCTTAATGGGGAAAAGGAAAAATGAAAGAAGAGTGAAGCTTACTAGTCAGTGGGGACTCCCCCAAGCTAGTATTTTGGACTTGACAAGGAAGGTCTTCATAGATTCTTCAAAAACTCTCTCATCTGCAAGGTAAATCTAACAAAACAACGAAAAAGGGAAAAATAAAAAATAAAATGCAGAAAGAAAGGGAAAACACGGGTTGCTTCCCGCGAAGCTTTATTTGAATGTCTTGCTAGACTCTTTATTAATGAAAATCATTCTTTGTGCCTTAAAAAGCATGTCAATGCCCTTAGAAGCCGATCATATACCTGCGCATGAGCTATACAAAAACATATGTAAGCAATTGACAAGATATAGGCATGAAATATTGAAGGTAAGAATTGATATATCTTATCATTGTGCGCATGACAAACTTTAGAGATGACCACTGAACTGCTCAACTCGTCAGTGAGAGATGGAGTGAAATGTTGAAGATCATGGAACCCACTTAATATCATCACTTAATTTCAAAGCTAGGTTCACAATTAGTTCCCAAAATATCATCAGTGGACTCTAATTGGGGGTCGGGTGAATCAAAGGATTGAGAATCAAAAATGGGTGGTTGATCCCACTTAATTTCAAAGCTAGGTTCACAAAACCCAGTATCATTTTCAAATAAATCTGGAATATCCTTAGCGAAGGGATTTTCAAAGAAATCTGATGACTCGATCGACGACTCTCCATTGGAGTCACATATGGGCTTAACAACATCCTTGTCTAAAGTCTCGACTACCATATGGTCAATATCAATAATAAGGGTCTCAACATTGTCAAATGGAACGACACTAGAGTGACTTTCAATAGAAAAGGTTGGACCATCATCATCGTCATTTATTAATTCATATGATTGGGGAGAATTAGACTCACATGGGGGGGCTGAAAAAACACAGGAGAAAATAGACTCACATGGAGAAGGTGAAAAAGCATAAGGAAAATTGATTGGCTTACATTTTTTAAACGTGGGTTCTTCCTTTTGCCCTTTGAGTATTTGAAGTTGAGCCCTGATTTCATTGATTTGCTCTTGGATTCTCAGCCGCCGGTGCGTTTCATCCTAAGATTGGGATGCCATAAAGTCCAAGAAAATCCAAAGTTCCTTTCCTCTCTTCTGATAAAATTTTCCACCACTCAATTGCATAGCTAGGCTACGATACTTAATGAGCATTCCATGAATCACGACATTCCTCATATAGGTCTCATCAAGGGTATACCCAAGAGAGATAATATGGTTAGAATAGCTATAAAATTGGTCGAGGTATTCATGGAAAGGCTCATTCTCGCATTGTGGAGGTCGGAAATAGATAGTCATTGAGAGAAAATAAAGCAAACCCTTTGAAAGAAAATATTCCTATTACCTGAAAAGAGTCACTATACTACAACGAAAAGGTGAGAAAAATCTCAAGGAACAAGTGTTCCTCGACACAAAAGAAAAAAGAAAAAGACAAGGTAAAACTCTACTAATCACAAATAAACAAAACCGTGCTCCCCGGCAACGGCGCCAAAATTTGATCGGGTCGTCGCGTACCCTAATCAAAGATAAATAACCCAGACTAGGCTAACAACAAATTAATGTAATTAGGGAAGTAAGGGGTCGATCTCGGGGAGACGGGAGATACTTGTGAATAGTTATGGTTAGAACTCTACCTTGGACGATTTGCAAATGTTGTCACTAGTTACTAGATGCTATAATAAAAATGATAACAATACAATAAAGAAAATGATCTAGGGAAGTAGGTTCACACATGTAGATTAACATATTAATGAAATTGAATTTAGGATATGCAAATAATTCATTGCAAGTTCGTAAGAATGATGTGTTCATTACAATCATAGATCAGATGGTCTAGCAGGCTTTTTAGGCGATTTACTAGGTCTTAATCCACCATGTCATGTTTTGTCTATTCAAATCTCGTATGTCTACCTTGGAAAAGAATTCCATTTTAGTTGATGATTTCCGTCCTGAAGTCGTTAACTATCGTTACAATCCAAACATGCATAGACACAACGTTTTAAAAGCACAATTTCTTTTATCCAATTAACATCTTTTAATCAATCTAACATGGCTATCCTACACCCTAGAAAGGTGACTACTTATGCATGATTAACAATGAAAAGGAAACTAAGATTATAAAACTAAGAATGATAAACATGATAAAGGAAATACTAAAAGAAAATGAAACTATAATGTAAAGACGAGAATAAAGATTACCGAAAAGGAGGAGCAAAGATTGAAATGGAATAAGAACTTGAATAGGAAATGCAAACCCGGAAACTTGAATTCCAATTACAACTAGAACAACTACAATTGAAGAAAACTTAGAACTAGACTAAAATAAACTAGAGAAAACTAAAACTAAACTAAACTAAGAAAGAAGAAGAACTAAACTAAAGAGAAATGTAAGAAGAGAAGAGATGTTGTGTGAAGAGATGATTTGATATGAGGGGCTAGAGCATCTATTTATAGCATTAGGGTTTCGAGGAGAAGAGGTCGGGCATTAAACACATAGGTCAAAAATAGGAAGTTGTAGCCGTCATGCTCGGATCAGCACACTTACCCGATCGGGTATACACTTACCCGATCGGGTATGTGGTCTTCTGGAAGCATTTGACTAACGTTTCATCTTCCGTTGCTTTGACTTGACTTCCAACATCCCAATTGACTTCTACAATCGGGTTTGTTGGTAGGGTTTGATGCAAAGCGATGAATTCTTTCGCCTAACTGATTGATCTTCCGACAACTACGAAACTGTCTTTGCTTCTTCTCTCTTTCGAATTAGTGAACCTTCTTGAAATGTCTTTCACTTGGTCAAGCTTGCTTCTACAAATCGTCGGGTTCTAGGCAAATGCTCGGGAATATAGAAAAATGGCGTAGAAATGTCACTTTCCCTACAAAACAGGTTAGAACATAGGAATTCGCCTAGAAGACGATATTAGCTCATAAAGTGGCTTAACAAAGCACAAATGACATACAAAACCGAGCTAAATTGGGGGTTAAAACCATACAAATATTCACTTATCAATTGACATGGTCGACTGTCACTAAGTACTCCTTGCCATTCTGTTGAGATTTGCTCATTTTGAAGTCCACTATTTTATCTTCTAAAACAAAAAGACAAACAAATATTTACTCCGTATAAATTAGTGGTATTATGTGGTAAGAGAATTGCTTTTTGTGCAAATGGATTATTAGACAAAGCCAAAATCACGTTTAGTCCGTGATAAAGCACTGGCAAAGGCAAAGGCAAAGTCTCACTCAGGCCCATTCCTGAGTCTTTCGGAGCCCTAGGCAAAATACAGAGATTTGGGCCCCTATTTATTTTAATTTATGATATCAATTTTATAAAAAATTTGTTGTTTACGTATGTTAGATTATAATCATACATAAATAGTTTCATGAAAATTCCGAGATACAAAATCCTCAATAATAACATCAACTTTAATTTATTTCAAAAGCTTTTCATTTGAAACAGACGTTAAGACCATTCAACTGTTCTTATGAGGTTAATGATATCAAGTATTTATTGATAAACTTGTTACTTAGAAAAAACTTTGTACTTACCGTTGAAGCTGTCTTATGAGCCAAAATAAAATTGTTTTGAATTTTATGCCTATAAATGATGATAATGCATGAATATAACGGTTTTGAATGTGTCGAACCGCAATCGTTGCAATTAATCCAAAAAAATTTTAATTGTTATCTTGACATTTTACAATTGTAAATATTTGAAGTAACACTTGCTTTATCTTTGTCATTCATATTAATAGTATCCTGCAAATTTTATCAATTGTTTCATTCTTATCTAGCCATATTCTCATTGATTCCACTACATATATATGCTTGGAAGTTGAAACCATTTTCATGTTGTTTCAGACCCTCACTAACATGCCTCCAATCACGTAACCTTTCATTTTCTATCACACTTTTCTTTCTAAGTAGTAATATATTTGAATATTTTACAAAACAAAAACAATACCCTCTTTCAAGTAACGATAATTATTCTTAAATATGTACTGCCCCGCTCCCACATGTAAATTAGTAAAATAAAACCGTAAGACTTGTTGATACATCTCAAATATACAAACTAACATTCCCATGAAAAGTTGTATAATTATGATAAAATTTGTATTCTTAATTGAATTCTCGCTCCCGTCAAGATTGATCAATTTTCATACAGGCTTATTTATTTTGATTTGTCCAAATATTTTTTTTTCCTTACTATTTTTTAAACCGTAGAAGATTGGGACCCTTTATGGCTTGGGCCCTTGGCCACCGCCCCTCCAAACTGTGGGAATATATCCGTATACATCCCTTTAATCTTACAGGATTATAATGAAATTATGATTTATATGATTAACAGGTCATAAACGAAATTGCATAATAAACAAAGGGATTATGAATAACCTTTAGTCCTCGTAAATTCGGCCTAAGAACAGATATCAAAACAGATATCCTCCTAATCGTCTCACCCAAGATTGATCGAGAAATGCCCTTGTATTTGCTAGAAAACTTTTTCAAAAATTACTGTTAACTTTTTGTGTTGTGTGAATGATGGAGGCACTTGTGAGAAATGAAATTAGGGTTAGAATTTTTTTCTCCCCATACCCCTTGATCTCACGGCACCTATGGGTTTTATATGAGGAGATTTGTCTCCTCAAAACAACTACCCATGGACCGAAAATACCAGATTTAATCTGGACTGTTTCCCGGTTAAATTCGCTTTAATATATAATGTGTATTATTAATGTATCGTATAATATATACGTTAATTATAATTATCCGTATAATTATAATTAGCTAATTCAATATAACATTTTATATTCAATTACGAATTAACCTTTTAATTCGCATAAGCTTACATTATATATATGCTAATTAAATATAACAGTTTATATTTAAATACGAATTACTTTTAATTCGTCTCAGCTCATATTATTTAATCGTTATTAAATAATCGTCTCATCATCACATTGACTAACCTTTTAGTCAAATACACTGACTAACCTTTTAGTCATATAATAGGCATCAATATGATTATTTTCTCAAATAATCACATCTCTCAAACACATCCTATAGGTGTGACTTTTAGGGACCAGTTGATCACCGCCATCTGTATGACAATAACGTCAAACTTATCTAGCAAGCCAACCGTTATTGATAAACGTTAATCAACTGATTATTATACAAAGTATACCCTGTGAACCTACAGAGATTTATTTATGTTATTGCACTAACTGTGGAGGACACTGGCTCCAACAATCTCCCACTTGTCCGTGCAAGTGTATGTGCGATAACCGATTCTCATATCCATATTAAATTTCTCCCACTCAATGTAAAACAATTTGCAAAGTCCGTATTCACAAAGGTCGTATTTTACAAGTGATCTGTATCAAGAATGGTTTCCCCGACTAGAGAGTAACTTAACTGATAAACGAATCTTCATTCGAGCATGGCCATGCATTTCAGTTACAGCTTGACAAGGTTATTTTCGGGGTCGTTAATTCCGGAAACTAGCTATGCCAAATAACAATTTATAAAACCGAATCTAGACTCTAACTATCCTAAGTAAAGGGGTAGTAAGGGTAAGACAAGGATCGAACCCAAGAGAAGGCGGTGAATGCTAATAATCTAATTTAGACTCTTGCTAAAAACCGATTAAACAAATTAATAAATCTAACCACAAATTAAACACTAATTGAAACAAAGACTAGAATTACTTACAAACTATGATATTCACAATGGTAAACATGTAGATAACAAATAGGGGGAAAGTTTTTTTCATGAGAAAAGATTATCAATCCTAGAATCACCAATAACACTAAATAATCAAAGATTCAAATAAAGAAAAACAACTTAGTGCAATTATCCCAAGTTCCCCCATAATTAACAAAGTAAAGATCCCTCCTTTCCTCCCTTCTCTATTTATCTATTGCAAACTTCAAAGAATTAGCCACCATGAATTAAACCATCCATAAATGACCCAATACAACTAAACCCATACTTATTAAACCATAAGCATAAATAAAGATGCAAGCTTTAAGCACAAAACCAAAGAAGCATGCTAGATTCATGAACTAAAACATTAAACCATGTTCTAAATACATGAAAACCCAAATTTCACTCAAAAGATTCTAACTTTTAAACCAAAGTTACAATCTTTCAAGTTGCATCAACAAATATCAAGACAAATCAACCAAATTCATCAAGACAATGCAAATTAATCAAACAAATAATTACTAAGATGGTTGGTCTTAACAACAATTCATTCAACAAAGAAAATCAACAAAGGAAGATGGAATTAAATAAAGAAGGAAGGATTAGAAAGTCTTACAATGCTAAAAGGGAAGAACTTGTTCAAATTACACTAAGCAAAAGGAGATTAGCTACCCATAGTCTTCATAATACAACCAATTTCTAAGGAAAAACCTATTACAAAAGCCAAACTTGAAGAACAAAAAGAGAGAAATGCTAAGGAAAATATGATGTTGTATGGTGAATGCTTCATGCCCTTGCCTCTCTTCAGAAATCTTCTTTTATACCCTTGGTCCGCAAACCTAGGGGCCTTGAAAGATGGGCTTCCAAAAGACAAGACGAGAAAAGGAAGAAAACCCGTGCTGAGAGATGACGCAGGCTGCGTCCTACGACGCAGGCTGCGTCGAGCACTGCCAAATTTTTGCCTTGATTTTCTTCTTGACTTTCGTTGACCCCATGATTATTTGACCCCGCCTTGACTTTCATTGACCCATTTGGCTTGGTCTTCAAACCTTGATGATTCCTTGCTAGCCCACTTCAAGTTCCGGGTTTTTGGGTCTCGGGTTTTCGGGTTTGACTTTTATTGACTTTCGGGATTTGACTCTTAAATTTGACTTAAAATACTAAATACTAACACTATTACAAAAACTAAAATTAACGTAAAACAAAGCTAATGACCCGTAAAAAGTAGAACGAAAGACTCTAAAAGTTACTACTAGACACGACATTATTTGACGTTGTCAAACACCCCCACACTTGGACTTTTACTCGTCCCGAGTAAAACTCGAGATTAGCATGAACGACACGAGCCCAACAAAGTGTGTGTGAAGGCATTGACCTCTCTTCCCTCACTACAACCTTCTTATACTCCCTCTTAAACAATCCACCTATGACAAAAACAAAACAAAAAAAAAAGACTCAATTCTTGTGACACTCTTCTCTCACTCCCCCTCCTTATATCATCCCTCAAGACTAAAGACACGACATGCCACCTACTCCGACTCAAATCAACTCCTCCCTACTTATAGCTCCCAAAAAAATTAGTATGACCATCTTTGCCTTATCCCAAGGCATAGCGAGATGGTCTTTCTCAACAATCTTCACACAAATCCCCTCCTTATATCACCCCCTTATTACTCCACTAATGCAAATCATGGTTACTTGGTTGGCCCCAAACTTCACAATTTGCACAACCAAGCGACCACCAACATAAATCCACCAATTTGGAACAAAGTTTTGTGACTCAAAAATAAAAATAAAAGGGTCCTAAACTAGCCTCCTTCCAATTTTCCTCCTTATCACTCCCTTCTTATTCCTCCAAAAATTCTCATCATAGGAAGAATCATGCTCAATTTTTTTCATTTTTTCATTTTTCATTTTTTTTTCTTGAAAATCCCTCATTTTGCCTAAGGTGCCCTTTCGGGTTTTCACCTTAGCTTTTCCTTTCCTCTCATTGGTGGCTCGCAACTCGATTCTTCATTTTGCCCGGAATGCCCTTTCGGGTTTTCATTCCGTCCTCGGCCACCTTCCCAATCTTGCCTAGGTGCCCACCCTTGTGGGTTTTCACCTAGCCGGGATTTTCAATTTTTTTTCTTTTCTTTTTCTCTTTTTTTTTTCTTTTTCTTTTTCTTCAAAATAAAGACATAATAAAAAAAAAAAATTTACAATGCATCAAAAACAAACTAACTATGTACAATCTTCTCCCCCACACTTAGAATACACAATGTCCTCATTGTGGAGGAGAAGAAAAATTGTTACCTCATCAATTTCCGAAAGGAGAAGATCCCGAGGCACCTCCTCGGTTTCTCCTCCTATCCCTTGCTTCTCTAATCCGTCTTCTTTGCTCCATGCCTTCATCAAGGGTTGCTTGGGTGTAAGGAAAAGGGTAGCCCGGGTTTTGTTGCATGGACATCCCAAAGAGAGAGCTAGCCAATCCATAAACGTCCTCTTGCGCCACCGCATCTTCATAGGAGTCTTGAAGATAGGTGTGGTGGCGCTCATTTTGAGCGCTAAAGTGGTTCGTAGCTTGCTCTCTCCAAGCATTTTGGGTGGCCCACATATCATTTTGCTCTTTCCACCTTTGGTCTTGTTGTTCTCTCCAAAGGCGGGCTTCCTCTTGCCCGTCTAGCATCCTCTTCCATTCCTCATTTTGAGCCCTCTCGGCTTCCCCTCTCAATCTCTCCCTCTCCTCCACAACATTATGCCAATCATCCAAACTCTCAAGCCTACCTCCTTGTAATTGTTGCCAAGTGTTTGAGGCATCTACCCTCCCACTAATGTGTGCCAAGACGTCGTTGGTGCTAGCAAAATAGTTAGCCATTTGTTGTTGCCATGGCTCCACGGGTGTGCTAGAACGACCCTCCGCATCAAACATGGGGGTGTCGGTATCATGGTGGCTTTGGAATGGTGATTGGAAATGAAATGGTGGGGGTTGTTGTTGTTGTTGTTGTTGTTGTTGTTGTTGTTGTTGTTGTTGTTGTTGTTGTTGTTGTTGTTGTTGTTCAAAATTGGTGGTGTGGGAAGGACCTTGCTCAATTGCAAGGATCTCAATCTCCTCTCTCAAATGCTCACTTCGCTCACCACCCTCTCTCCTTGCCCTCCTTTGCCTCAAAGGCACTTCTTCTACCTCCTCCTCCTCCTCCGCACTACTTACCCCCAAACTTTCCTCCCTAGGACAAACAAAATCCCATGCCGCGGGTCCTCTAGGTAAAGGATTGTTTTGAGGTCTAGGCAACTTCATGTAGCTTAGCCCGTCACTTCCCAACCAAAACCCTTTTAAGGGTTGCTCCTTGCTAGCCTTAAACATGTGAACTTCTTCTAGCCCAAGATGGTTGTACCTCGTCAAACCCCTACATATGTTCACCGCTTGACCATTAGGAATGCCCCCCTCATAATGCCTTACCAAGAAAGAAATCACCCCCCCACAATGGATGCTTGCCCTTGCCGATTTTTGCCTATGCTTGATGCACGCTCTCAAAAAGAAATCGGCCCAATCCGGGATCCCTACCCCCTCCGGAAGCATAGTCCACAAACAAAGCCGGATCTTCTCCGGCACCTTGGTGGGTTCTCCCGCGGAGTTGAAAATGGTGGTAAGGAACCTAGTAATTAGGCGGAGTACGGGGTGGGTGATGGCTGACAGTTTGGCATCCTTAGACGGGCCACGGTCATCGGCAATGTTTCCCCACATTTGGTGCATTTTGCCCCTTGGGCACCTAATGTCTACGGGTTGCATGGTAATTTTTAGGATTTGACGGATTTCGGAAGTTGTGGCATTATGCCAAGTTTGATTCAATCGGAAGCGGTAGGCTTTCTCCTCACCTTCGGGCACATCCAATTCCGACAAGGTAGCTAGAAACTCGTATGCAAAACTCCTATAGGTGTAATCCCAGGAGTTTGGCTCGAGATAAGGCTCTAGCCCTACTTTAGCTAGCATGTCCCTTGTCAGATTGAACATGCCTAAGGCATGGAGGGTGGTTGGGCAAAAGAATTTGGTTGCTACAAGAGGGTGAGTGGATATTTGATCCCAAATTTTCTTATGTTGAGCGTGCATCCTCTCACAACCCATGAACACCGTCTCAACCTCGGTGTCGGGCTCACTCACCGCGGCCCTCTTATTTTTTCCCTTGCCAAACAATTGAGAGATTTTTGGTGCCATTTCTGCAAAGATGTAACAAACAACACACTACAACAATAACAAGCAATCACTCGAAAAGTTTTTCGCTCAAGCACTTCAACAAACACTTGGTGTGCAACAATTTCTACACCTCAAAAAGCTAGTGTTTGTTGAATTTCTTTGCCTTACTCAGAAAACTTTATCCAATCCTAACTACACAATCAAGCAAGGGGAAAGGGGAACTCAACCTAAGACTAGAACTAGCCTAATTCGAGCAAAAACTTGAAAATTGATGAAAAAGTCGAGTATGAAGTTATACCTTTGTTTTTCCACAAGATTCAAGTGCCTTGATGATTAGAAGTAGGTAGGAATCCGATAAATAGCCTTAAAAACCCAACTAAAGACCCGAAAAAGACGAATTTGAGGGGAAAAAATCTAGGTTTTTAAGACGGATTTCTGAGATTTTAGGGTGAGTGAGACTGATTTTTGGGGTTATTGAGTGTAGAATAGTGATTAGGATAAAGATTGGGATTGCTTTTGATGAAGGTTTTGGAAGATTTGAGTGAGAAAGATGGATTTTTGAGGGATTGGGGGTTGTTTGGTTGTGTTTGTCGTGAAAAACAAAGAAGGGTGTTGGGTGTTTGTTTTATGAAGAACACGGGCAAAGGCTAAAGCATAAAACGAAATCTGCGCTCGACGCAGGCTGCGTCCTACGACGCAGGCTGCGTCCTACGACGCAGGCTGCGTCCTTCACTGCCGGATGGTTCTTGCTTATTCACTTAGCAAAATTTTTGCTAAGTGATCCAAACACCTCCATACTTGCAAATTCACTTCAATGGTCCATAATAACCTCCAATATCTAAATTCCATCGATTCCCGAACTTTTTATCCGTGGCACGCATCCCGAGGCGGCCAAAAACTCGCAAAACTTCACGAAACCGTTAGTAACTTCAAAAAAAATTTGTTTGATGCAATGTCTAACTAACTTAAAACAACTTAAATGCTAAGATTTAACAAAGACACTTCAAAGAAATATTCACAAGGATAGAGTATGTACATGTTTTGCCGTTTATTTAGAGTCGATGGCTCGACTTAGCTATTTCAAGCTTTTCAACCTTCATAGACCGGGTCTTCAAGCAAGACCGGGTCTTCAAGCAAGACCTCCTCTTCCCCCTCTCGGGTACATCCTTGGAAGTAGTGCTTGAGACGGTGGCCATTCACTTTGAGGAGCTTTCCATCCCCGGACCCCTCCACTTCAATTGCCCCATGGGTAAACACTTTCTTTACGGTGTAAGGTCCAAACCATCTTGACCTCAACTTCCCCGGAAAGAGCTTAAACCGGTTTTGGAACACAAGAACTTTATCACCTTCTTTGAAAACTCTACGGTTTATCATCCCATCATGCCATCTTCTTGTTTTCTCTTTGTAGATGGAAGAGTTTTCATAAGCATCTTGGCGAATTTCTTCAAGTTCTTGTAATTGAAGCTTCCGGTGCATACCGCTCTCATCTTGGTTTTGATTGAAAGATTTGATAGCCCAATAGGCTTTGTGCTCAACTTCCACGGGGAGGTGGCAAGCCTTGCCATAGATGAGGCGGAATGGGGACATGCCAATGGGGGTTTTGAAAGCGGTCCTATATGCCCACAATGCATCAACTAGCCTCTTACTCCAATCCTTTCTATCCGGATTCACCGTCTTTTCAAGTATTCCTTTAATTTCACGGTTTGAGAGTTCGGCTTGCCCGTTTGTTTGTGGGTGATAGGCCGGGGAAATTTTATGATTCACCCCATATCGTTTGAGAAGGCCTCCAATCACTTTGTTGCAAAAATGGGTCCCCCTATCACTAATAATAGCCTTTGGAAAGCCAAACCGAGAGAATATGTTCTCTTGAATGAAGATGGCTACTACCTTGGCATCATCGGTGCGGGTAGGAATGGCTTCGACCCATTTTGATACATAGTCCACCGCCAAGAGGATGTATAGATAACCACCGGAATTTGGAAAAGGGCCCATAAAATCAATTCCCCACACATCAAAGATCTCACAATAAAGAAGAGGTTGTTGTGGCATCTCATTCCTCTTTGTCAAATTCCCCACCCTTTGACATCGGTCACAAGTTTTCACATCTTTGAAAAGACTTGGCCAAAAGAAACCGCATTCAAGCACTTTTCTAGCGGTTCTTTGTGGCCCAAAATGCCCTCCACAAGCATAGTCATGACAATGATGTAGGATGGAAGGAATTTCACTCTCGGGCACACATCTTCTCACAAGTTGATCTTGGCAAAATTTCCACAAGTAAGGATCATCCCAAGTATAGTATTTGGCATTGGACTTGACCTTGCTCTTTTGATGAGAAGAGAAATGGCTTGGAAGCCGCTTTGTCACCAAATAGTTGACCATGGTAGCATACCATGGCTCTTCCAATTGTATAGCATAAAGTGACTCATGAGGGAGACCTCCTTCAACCTCCTCAAGAGGGTATGATGGTCTTCCTTCATGATTAAGCCGGCTCAAATGATCCGCCACCACATTCTTCACCCCTTTCTTGTCTTTTATTTCCCCATCAAACTCACTTAGAAGAAGAATCCATCTCAACAACCTTGGCTTTGCATCCTTCTTTGCCACAAGGTATCTAATGGCGGCATGATCGGTGTAGATGATCACCTTTGTGCCCAAGAGATAAGACCGGAATTTTTCTAGAGCATAAATCACACCAAGGAATTCCTTCTCCGTCGTGGAATAGTTCTTTTGAGCATCATTCAAGAGGGTAGAAGCATATTGGATCACAGGGGGTCCCTTGTCACTCTTTTGACCCAAAACCACTCCCAATGCATAGTCACTTGCATCGGTCATGATTTCAAATGGAAGATCCCATCGTGGTGCTTGAATAATTGGTGCGGTGACCAATCTCTCCTTCAAGTCATTGAATGCGTTCCTACATTTGTCATCAAAAACAAATTCCGCTTCCTTGTGCAAAAGCTTGCATAAAGGGTTAGCAATCTTGGAAAAATCCTTAATAAATCTCCGGTAGAAACCGGCATGTCCTAGAAAAGACCTAATGTCTCTGGTGTTAGAGGGATAAGGTAAAGTTTTTATGATGTCAACCTTAGCCTTATCCACCTCAACCCCCCTTTCCGACACTACATGTCCCAAAACGATGCCACTAGTCACCATGAAAGGACATTTTTCGGAATTTAAAATGAGATGGGACTCTTGGCATCGCTCTAAGACAAGAGCAAGGTGTTTTAGACATGCATCATAGGAGTCCCCATGGACGGTGAAATCGTCCATGAATACTTCTATGATTCGTTCTACATAGTCGGAGAAAATACTCAACATGCCCCGTTGAAAAGTTCCCGGAGCATTGCACAAACCAAAGGGCATACGACGATAGGCAAATGTACCAAATGGGCATGTGAATGTGGTCTTGACTTGGTCCTCGGGTGCGATTGGGATTTGAAAATACCCCGAGTAACCGTCAAGGAAACAATAGAACGCTTTCCCCGCTAATCTTTCTAACATTTGATCAATAAATGGTAGCGGGAAATGGTCTTTCAATGTTACCGCATTCAAGCGGCGGTAGTCAATACACCCTCTCCAACCGGTTTGGGGTCGGGTGGAGACCAAGTCTCCTTGTGCATTCTTGACTACCGTCACTCCTCCCTTTTTGGGTACGACTTGAGTTGGGCTAACCCAACGAGAGTCGGAAATAGGGAAAATGATACCCATTTGCAATGGCTTAATTACCTCTTCTTGCACTACCTCCGCCATGGGTGGATTGAGCCTCCTTTGGGGTTGTCGGACCGGTTTGGCATCCACTTCAAGTCGTATCTTGTGCATGCACGTCACCGGGCTTATCCCTTTTAGGTCCGCTATGCTCCACCCAAATGTTTCCTTATGCTTTTCAAGTAGTGATACCAATTTGCCTTCTTGGTCCTCGGTGAGTGTGCTTGAAATGATAAGTGGTAGGGTGTTCTTGTCCCCTAGAAAGATGTACTTTAAATGGTTTGGGAGGGTCTTCAACTCGGCCTTAGGAGGTTGGATAATGGAAGGGAGGGGCTTGTGGAGTGGAATACTCAAAGCAAACAACTCGGATAGGTTTGCCAGTGCAGGACGCAGGCTGCGTCCAGTGACGCAGGCTGCGTCGTCCGACGCAGGCTGCGTCCAGTGACGCAGGCTGCGTCGAGCACTGCCTTGCCCTGTTTTCAGCATCTCTATGACGTTGATCTCTTCATATGTTTCTATTGGCTCCTCCTTCTCCAATTCCTCAAGACATTCCTGCACATCAAAAGCCAACAACAAGCGCAAACCTTCCTCTTCCATGGGGTTAGTTAAAGCTACCTCGAGTGGGTCTCTATCACAAAGTTTATACATTTGATTCACTAATGGCTCAAAGATATCCAAGAAGAAACAAGATTGATGGTCACTCGGGGGCCTCATGGAGTCATATATATTGTAAGTTAACCTTTTTCCTTCAAATTCCATAGTCAAGCACCCGTTTGAAACATCGATCTTAGTATTTGAAGTTTTCATAAACGGCCTACCAAGAAGGAGAGGGGTGGCACTAGAGCTAGATTCCATATCTAAGACGTAGAAATCCGCCGGAAAGACAAGATTATCGACTTCAACTAGTACATCCTCTACCATGCCCTTGGGGTAAACACTAGACCTATCGGCAAGTTGAATGACTACCCCGGTCTTAGACAAAGGTCCTAAACCTAGGGTCTCATAAATAGATAGAGGCATGACATTTATAAAAGCCCCTAAGTCTAGCATGGCACGTTTAAAACTCTTTCCCCCAATAGTGCAAGGAATAGTGAACATGCCCGGGTCTCCACATTTCTTTGGTAAATTTTGTTTGAAAATGGCCGACACATGTTCACTCACCCTAACCTTATGGGTTCCCTTCTTTGGAGTTCTCCTAGGTGTGCAAAGTTCTTTCAAAAACTTTGCATACCTAGGGACACTATTCAACAAGTTAAGGAGAGGAATGTTAACCTCACATTTCCGGAAAGTCTCATATAAGTCATTCTCCTTGGCATATTTCCTTGTGCTTATCAAAGCACTAGGAAATGGGACTTCCCGTATGTACTCCTCCACTTCATCATCTTCAATAGTGTCCTTGCTCTTCCTTGAATTTTCTCCCTTTGGGTCCATGCTTTTGGATGCCCCTTTTTCATTTCTCAATATCTCTTCTTGACCAACCACCAATTCTCCTTGGTCTTCAATCTCCATGGTTTCCATCTCAATATTCTTCATCTTTTCCTTTCCTTTGCCAAGGGGGTGTACTTCCAACTCTTTGCCTCCCCTCAATGTCATGGCACTAGCATTTTCCCTTGGTTGGGGAATGGTTTGAGATGGGAATCTTGTGGAGCTTGAGGCTTGGGATTTTGACAAATTTGAGGCCATTTGGGATAGTTGGGTTTCCAAGTTGTTCACCCTAAGGTTGTTAGCCTCCCTATCCTTCCTTGCTTCCTCTCTATCCCTCCTTGCTTCCTCCCTATCCTTCTCTTGATTGGCAAGAAGTGTTTGCAAGATGTCACTCAAGTTCCCTTGAGAAGAAGAATTCCCTTGATTTGGGTTTTGGTTTGGTTGTCTTTGGGATTGAGAATTATTTGGACAATTTGAGTTGTTGGGTCTTGGGTTGTTGTTGTTGAAATTTCTTTGGGGGTTTTGGTTGAAATTTGTGTTTCGGTTTTGGGTTGGATTTTGGGCTCTCAAGTGATTGAATTGACCATTTTCAAAACTCTTTGACTTGTCTCCTCCCCACCCCAAAAGATCACGATTTCCCACTTGGTTATACATCCCTCCACCACTTGGGTTTCTAGAATTGTAGTTCCCATACCCCATGGCATTGACACTCTCCATGGTGGCTCCTTGCTCAATCATGATGTAACAAGTGTTTGTAGCATGGTCACCTCCACAATAAGAACATTCAAGCGGTTCGGGGTGTTGAGAAAATGAACTACCTTTGTTGACAACCAAGTTGGATACC
>JAIUZE010046665.1:0-11858 GCA_022085475.1 Heliosperma pusillum
GAAAAACAACTTAGTGCAATTATCCCAAGTTCCCCCACAATTAACAAAGTAAAGATCCCTCCTTTCCTCCCTTCTCTATTTATCTATTGCAACTTCAAAGAATTAGCCACCATGAATTAAACCATCCATAAATGACCCAATACAACTAAACCCATACTTATTAAACCATAAGCATAAATAAAGATGCAAGCTTTAAGCACAAAACCAAGGAAGCATGCTAGATTCATGAACTAAAACATTAAACCATGTTCTAAATACATAATAACCCAAATTCCACTCAAAAGATTCTAACTTTTAAACCAAAGTTACAATCTTTCAAGTTGCATCAACAAATATCAAGACAAATCAACCAAATTCATCAAGACAATGCAAATTAATCAAACAAATAATTACTAAGATGGTTGGTCTTAACAACAATTCATTCAAAAAAGAAAATCAACAAAGGAAGATGGAATTAAATAAAGAAGGAAGGATTAGAAAGTCTTACAATGCTAAAAGGGAAGAACTTGTTCAAATTACACTAAGCAAAAGGAGATTAGCTACCCATAGTCTTTATAATACAACCAATTTCTAAGGAAAAACCTATTACAAAAGCCAAACTTGAAGAACAAAAAGAGAGAAATGCAAAGGAAAATATGATGTTGTATGGTGAATGCTTCATGCCCTTGCCTCTCTTCAGAAATCTTCTTTTATACCCTTGGTCCGCAAACCTAGGGGCCTTGAAAGATGGGCTTCCAAAAGACAAGACGAGAAAAGGAAGAAAACCCGTGCTGAGAGATGACGCAGGCTGCGTCCTACGACGCAGGCTGCGTCGAGCACTGCCAAATTTTTGCCTTGATTTTCTTCTTGACTTTCGTTGACCCCATGATTATTTGACCCCGCCTTGACTTTCATTGACCCATTTGGCTTGGTCTTCAAACCTTGATGATTCCTTGCTAGCCCACTTCAAGTTCCGGGTTTTTGGGTCTCGGGTTTTCGGGTTTGACTTTTATTGACTTTCGGGATTTGACTCTTAAATTTGACTTAAAATACTAAATACTAACACTATTACAAAAACTAAAATTAACGTAAAACAAAGCTAATGACCCGTAAAAAGTAGAACGAAAGACTCTAAAAGTTACTACTAGACACGACATTATTTGACGTTGTCAAACACCCCCACACTTGGACTTTTACTCGTCCCGAGTAAAACTCGAGATTAGCATGAACGACACGAGCCCAACAAAGTGTGTGTGAAGGCATTGACCTCTCTTCCCTCACTACAACCTTCTTATACTCCCTCTTAAACAATCCACCTATGACAAAAACAAAACAAAAAGACTCAATTCTTGTGACACTCTTCTCTCACTCCCCCTCCTTATATCATCCCTCAAGACTAAAGACACGACATGCCACCTACTCCGACTCAAATCAACTCCTCCCTACTTATAGCTCCCAAAAAAATAGTATGACCATCTTTGCCTTATCCCAAGGCATAGCGAGATGGTCTTTCTCAACAATCTTCACACAAATCCACTCCTTATATCACCCCCTTATTACTCCACTAATGCAAATCATGGTTACTTGGTTGGCCCCAAACTTCACAATTTGCACAACCAAGCGACCACCAACATAAATCCACCAATTTGGAACAAAGTTTTGTGACTCAAAAATAAAAATAAAAGGGTCCTAAACTAGCCTCCTTCCAATTTTCCTCCTTATCACTCCCTTCTTATTCCTCAAAAAATTCTCATCATAGGAAGAATCATGCTCAATTTTTTTCATTTTATTTTATTTTTTTTTCATTTTTTCATTTTTTTTCTTGAAAATCCCTCATTTTGCCTAAGGTGCCCTTTCGGGTTTTCACCTTAGCTTTTCCTTTCCTCTCATTGGTGGCTCGCAACTCGATTCTTCATTTTGCCCGGAATGCCCTTTCGGGTTTTCATTCCGTCCTCGGCCACCTTCCCAATCTTGCCTAGGTGCCCACCCTTGTGGGTTTTCACCTAGCCGGGATTTTCAATTTTTTTTTTTTTTTCTTTTCTTTTTCTCTTTTTTTTTTCTTTTTCTTTTTCTTCAAAATAAAGACATAAAAAATTTTTTTACAATGCATCAAAAACAAACTAACTATGTACAATCTTCTCCCCCACACTTAGAATACACAATGTCCTCATTGTGGAGGAGAAGAAAAAATGTTACCTCATCAATTTCCGAAAGGAGAAGATCCCGAGGCACCTCCTCGGTTTCTCCTCCTATCCCTTGCTTCTCTAATCCGTCTTCTTTGCTC
Organism: Heliosperma pusillum; assembly: GCA_022085475.1. Lineage (NCBI taxonomy): Eukaryota > Viridiplantae > Streptophyta > Magnoliopsida > Caryophyllales > Caryophyllaceae > Heliosperma > Heliosperma pusillum. The sequence goes on from JAIUZE010046665.1 coordinate 2,264, forward strand.
CATGCCTTCATCAAGGGTTGCTTGGGTGTAAGGAAAAGGGTAGCCCGGGTTTTGTTGCATGGACATCCCAAAGAGAGAGCTAGCCAATCCATAAACGTCCTCTTGCGCCACCGCATCTTCATAGGAGTCTTGAAGATAGGTGTGGTGGCGCTCATTTTGAGCGCTAAAGTGGTCGTAGCTTGCTCTCTCCAAGCATTTTGGGTGGCCCACATATCATTTTGCTCTTTCCACCTTTGGTCTTGTTGTTCTCTCCAAAGGCGGGCTTCCTCTTGCCCGTCTAGCATCCTCTTCCATTCCTCATTTTGAGCCCTCTCGGCTTCCCCTCTCAATCTCTCCCTCTCCTCCACAACATTATGCCAATCATCCAAACTCTCAAGCCTACCTCCTTGTAATTGTTGCCAAGTGTTTGAGGCATCTACCCTCCCACTAATGTGTGCCAAGACGTCGTTGGTGCTAGCAAAATAGTTAGCCATTTGTTGTTGCCATGGCTCCACGGGTGTGCTAGAACGACCCTCCGCATCAAACATGGGGGTGTCGGTATCATGGTGGCTTGGGAAAGGTGATGGGAAATGAAATGGTGGTGGTGGTGTTTGTTGTTGTTGTTGTTGTTGTTGTTGTTGTTGTTGTTGTTGTTGTTGTTGTTGTTGTTGTTGTTCAAAATTGGTGGTGTGGGAAGGGCCTTGCTCAATTGCAAGGATCTCAATCTCCTCTCTCAAATGCTCACTTCCTCACCACCTTCTCTCCTTACCCTCCTTTGCCTCAAAGGCACTTCTTCTACCTCCTCCTCCTCCTCCGCACTACTTACCCCCAAACTTTCCTCCCTAGGACAAACAAAATCCCACGCCGCGGGTCCTCTAGGTAAAGGATTGTTTTGAGGTCTAGGCAACTTCATGTAGCTTAGCCCGTCACTTCCCAACCAAAACCCTTTTAAGGGTTGCTCCTTGCTAGCCTTAAACATGTGAACTTCTTCTAGCCCAAGATGGTTGTACCTCGTCAAACCCCTACATATGTTTACCGCTTGACCATTAGGAATGCCCCCCTCATAATGCCTTACCAAGAAAGAAATCACCCCCCCACAATGGATGCTTGCCCTTGCCGATTTTTGCCTATGCTTGATGCACGCTCTCAAAAAGAAATCGGCCCAATCCGGGATCCCTACCCCCTCCGGAAGCATAGTCCACAAACAAAGCCGGATCTTCTCCGGCACCTTGGTGGGTTCTCCCGCGGAGTTGAAAATGGTGGTAAGGAACCTAGTAATTAGGCGGAGTACGGGGTGGGTGATGGCTGACAGTTTGGCATCCTTAGACGGGCCACGGTCATCGGCAATGTTTCCCCACATTTGGTGCATTTTGCCCCTTGGGCACCTAATGTCTACGGGTTGCTTGGTAATTTTTAGGATTTGACGGATTTCGGAAGTTGTGGCATTATGCCAAGTTTGATTCAATCGGAAGCGGTAGGCTTTCTCCTCACCTTCGGGCACATCCAATTCCGACAAGGTGGCTAGAAACTCGTATGCAAAACTCCTATAGGTGTAATCCCAGGAGTTTGGCTCGAGATAAGCCTCTAGCCCTACTTTAGCTAGCATGTCCCTTGTCAGATTGAACATGCCTAAGGCATGGAGGGTGGTTGGGCAAAAGAATTTGGTTGCTACAAGAGGGTGAGTGGATATTTGATCCCAAATTTTCTTATGTTGAGCTTGCATCCTCTCATAACCCATGAACACCGTTTCAACCTCGGTGTCGGGCTCACTCACCGCGGCCCTCTTATTTTTTCCCTTGCCAAACAATTGAGAGATTTTTGGTGCCATTTCTGCAAAGATGTAACAAACAACACACTACAACAATAACAAGCAATCACTCGAAAAGTTTTTCGCTCAAGCACTTCAACAAACACTTGGTGTGCAACAATTTCTACACCTCAAAAAGCTAGTGTTTGTTGAATTTCTTTGCCTTACTCAGAAAACTTTATCCAATCCTAACTACACAATCAAGCAAGGGGAAAGGGGAACTCAACCTAAGACTAAAACTAGCCTAATTCGAGCAAAAACTTGAAGATTGATGAAAAAGTCGAGTATGAAGTTATACCTTTGTTTTTCCACAAGATTCAAGTGCCTTGATGATTAGAAGTAGGTAGGAATCCGATAATTAGCCTTAAAAACCCAACTAAAGACCCGAAAAAGACGAATTTGAGGGGAAAAAATCTAGGTTTTTAAGACGGATTTCTGAGATTTTAGGGTGAGTGAGACTGATTTTGGGGTTATTGAGTGTAGAATAGTGATTAGGATGAAGATTGGGATTGATTTTGATGAAGGTTTTGGAAGATTTGAGTGAGAAAGATGGATTTTTGAGGGATTGGGGGTTGTTTGGTTGTGTTTGTCGTGAAAAACAAAGAAGGGTGTTGGGTGTTTGTTTTATGAAGAACACGGGCAAAGGCTAAAGCATAAAACGAAATCTGCGCTCGACGCAGGCTGCGTCCTACGACGCAGGCTGCGTCCTACGACGCAGGCTGCGTCCTTCACTGCCGGATGGTTCTTGCTTTTTCACTTAGCAAAATTTTTGCTAAGTGATCCAAACACCTCCATACTTGCAAATTCACTTCAATGGTCCATAATAACCTCCAATATCTAAATTCCATCGATTCCCGAACTTTTTATCCGTGGCACGCATCCCGAGGCGGCCAAAAACTCGCAAAACTTCACGAAACCGTTAGTAACTTCAAAAAAATTTGTTTGATGCAATGTCTAACTAACTTAAAACAACTTAAATGCTAAGATTTAACAAAGAAACTTCAAAGAAATATTCACAAGGATAGAGTATGTACATGTTTTGCCGTTTATTTAGAGTCGATGGCTCGACTTAGCTATTTCAAGCTTTTCAACCTTCATAGACCGGGTCTTCAAGCAAGACCTCCTCTTCCCCCTCCCGGGTACATCCTTGGAAGTAGTGCTTGAGACGGTGGCCATTCACTTTGAGGAGCTTTCCATCCCCGGACCCCTCCACTTCAATTGCCCCATGGGTAAACACTTTCTTGACGGTGTAAGGTCCAAACCATCTTGACCTCAACTTGCCCGGAAAGAGCTTAAACCGGTTTTGGAACACAAGAACTTTATCACCTTCCTTGAAAACTCTACGGTTTATCATCCCATCATGCCATCTTCTTGTTTTCTCTTTGTAGATGGAAGAGTTTTCATAAGCATCTTGGCGAATTTCTTCAAGTTCTTGTAATTGAAGCTTCCGGTGCATACCGCTCTCATCTTGGTTTTGATTGAAAGATTTGATAGCCCAATAGGCTTTGTGCTCAACCTCCACGGGGAGGTGGCAAGCCTTGCCATAGATGAGGCGGAATGGGGACATGCCAATGGGGGTTTTGAAAGCGGTCCTATATGCCCACAATGCATCAACTAGCCTCTTACTCCAATCCTTTCTATCCGGATTCACCGTCTTTTCAAGTATTCCTTTAATTTCACGGTTTGAGAGTTCGGCTTGCCCGTTTGTTTGTGGGTGATAGGCCGTGGAAATTTTATGATTCACCCCATATCGTTTGAGAAGGCCTCCAATCACTTTGTTGCAAAAATGGGTCCCCCTATCACTAATGATAGCCCTTGGAAAGCCAAACCGAGAGAATATGTTCTCTTGAATGAAAATGGCTACTACCTTGGCATCATCGGTGCGGGTAGGAATGGCTTCGACCCATTTTGATACATAGTCCACCGCCAAGAGGATGTATAGATAACCACCGGAATTTGGAAAAGGGCCCATAAAATCAATTCCCCACACATCAAAGATCTCACAATAAAGAAGAGGTTGTTGTGGCATCTCATTCCTCTTTGTCAAATTCCCCACCCTTTGACATCGGTCACAAGTTTTTACAAATTTGTGGGCATCTTTGAAAAGACTTGGCCAAAAGAAACCGCATTCAAGCACTTTTCTAGCGGTTCTTTGTGGCCCAAAATGCCCTCCACAAGCATAGTCATGACAATGATGTAGGATGGAAGGAATTTCACTCTCGGGCACACATCTTCTCACAAGTTGATCTTGGCAAAATTTCCACAAGTAAGGATCATCCCAAGTATAGTATTTGGCATCGGACTTGACCTTGCTCTTTTGATGAGAAGAGAAATGGCTTGGAAGCCGCTTTGTCACCAAATAGTTGACCATGGTAGCATACCATGGCTCTTCCAATTGTATAGCATAAAGTGACTCATGAGGGAGACCTCCTTCAACCTCCTCAAGAGGGCATGATGGTCTTCCTTCATGGTTAAGCCGGCTCAAATGATCCGCCACCACATTCTTCACCCCTTTCTTGTCTTTTATTTCCACATCAAACTCACTTAGAAGAAGAATCCATCTCAACAACCTTGGCTTTGCATCCTTCTTTGCCACAAGGTATCTAATGGCGGCATGATCGGTGTAGATGATCACCTTTGTGCCCAAGAGATAAGACCGGAATTTTTCTAGAGCATAAATCACACCAAGGAATTCCTTCTCCGTCGTGGAATAGTTCTTTTGAGCATCATTCAAGAGGGTAGAAGCATATTGGATCACATGGGGTCCCTTGTCACTCTTTTGACCCAAAACCACTCCCAATGCATAGTCACTTGCATCGGTCATGATTTCAAATGGAAGATCCCATCGTGGTGCTTGAATAATTGGTGCGGTGACCAATCTCTCCTTCAAGTCATTGAATGCTTTCCTACATTTGTCATCAAAAACAAATTCCGCTTCCTTGTGCAAAAGCTTGCATAAAGGGTTAGCAATCTTGGAAAAATCCTTAATAAATCTCCGGTAGAAACCGGCATGTCCTAGAAAAGACCTAATGTCTCGGGTGTTAGAGGGATAAGGTAAAGTTTTTATGATGTCAACCTTAGCCTTATCCACCTCAACCCCCCTTTCCGACACTACATGTCCCAAAACGATGCCACTAGTCACCATGAAATGACATTTTTCGGAATTTAAAATGAGATGGGACTCTTGGCATCGCTCTAAGACAAGAGCAAGGTGTTTTAGACATGCATCATAGGAGTCCCCATGGACGGTGAAATCGTCCATGAATACTTCTATGATTCGTTCTACATAGTCGGAGAAAATACTCAACATGCACCGTTGAAAAGTTCCCGGTGCATTACACAAACCAAAGGGCATACGACGATAAGCAAATGTACCAAATGGGCAAGTGAATGTGGTCTTGACTTGGTCCTCGGGTGCAATTGGGATTTGAAAATACCCCGAGTAACCGTCAAGGAAACAATAGAAAGCTTTCCCCGCTAATCTTTCTAACATTTGATCAATAAATGGTAGCGGGAAATGGTCTTTCAATGTTACCGCATTCAAGCGGCGGTAGTCAATACACACTCTCCAACCGGTTTGGGGTCGGGTGGAGACCAAGTCTCCTTGTGCATTCTTGACTACCGTCACTCCTCCCTTTTTGGGTACGACTTGAGTTGGGCTAACCCAACGAGAGTCGGAAATAGGGAAAATGATACCCATTTGCAATAGCTTAATTACCTCTTCTTGCACTACCTCCGCCATGGGTGGATTGAGCCTCCTTTGGGGTTGTCGGACCGGTTTGGCATCCACTTCAAGTCGTATCTTGTGCATGCAAGTCACCGGGCTTATCCCTTTTAGGTCCGCTATGCTCCACCCAAATGTTTCCTTATGCTTTTCAAGTAGTGATACCAATTTGCCTTCTTGGTCCTCGGTGAGTGTGCTTGAAATGATAAGTGGTAGGGTGTTCTTGTCCCCTAGAAAGATGTACTTTAAATGGCTTGGGAGGGTCTTCAACTCGACCTTAGGAGGTTGGATAATGGAAGGGAGGGGCTTGTGGAGTGGAATACTCAAAGCAAACAACTCGGATAGGTTTGCCAGTGCAGGACGCAGGCTGCGTCCAGTGACGCAGGCTGCGTCGTGACGCAGGCTGCGTCGTGTGACGCAGGCTGCGTCGTGTGACGCAGGCTGCGTCGTGTGACGCAGGCTGCGTCGAGCACTGCCTTGCCCTGTTTTCAGCATCTCTATGACGTTGATCTCCTCATATGTTTCTATTGGCTCTTCCTTCTCCAATTCTTCAAGACATTCCTGCACATCAAAAGCCAACAACAAGCGCAAACCTTCCTCTTCCATGGGGTTAGTTAAAGCTACCTCGAGTGGGTCTCTATCACAAAGTTTATACATTTGATTCACTAATGGCTCAAAGATATCCAAGAAGAAACAAGATTGATGGTCACTCGGGTGCCTCATGGAGTCATATATATTGTAAGTTAACCTTTTTCCTTCAAATTCCATAGTCAAGCACCCGTTTGAAACATCGATCTTGGTATTTGAAGTTTTCATAAACGGCCTACCAAGAAGGAGAGGGGTGGCACTAGAGCTAGATTCCATATCTAAGACGTAGAAATCCGCCGGAAAGACAAGATTATCGACTTCCACTAGTACATCCTCTACCATGCCCTTGGGGTAAACACTAGACCTATCGGCAAGTTGAATGACTACCCCGGTCTTAGACAAAGGTCCTAAACCTAGGGTCTCATAAATAGATAGAGGCATGACATTTATAGAAGCCCCTAAGTCTAGCATGGCACGTTTAAAACTCTTTCCCCCAATAGTGCAAGGAATAGTGAACATGCCCGGGTCTCCACATTTCTTTGGTAAATTTTGTTTGAAAATGGCCGACACATGTTCACTCACCCTAACCTTATGGGTTCCCTTCTTTGGATTTCTCCTAGGTGTGCAAAGTTCTTTCAAAAACTTTGCATACCTAGGGACACTATTCAACAAGTTAAGGAGAGGAATGTTAACCTCACATTTCCGGAAAGTCTCATATAAGTCATTCTCCTTGGCATATTTCCTTGTGCTTATCAAAGCACTAGGAAATGGGACTTCCGGTATGTACTCCTCCACTTCATCATCTTCAATAGTGTCCTTGCTCTTCCTTGAATTTTCTCCCTTTGGGTCCATGCTTTTGGATGCCCCTTTTTCATTTCTCAATATCTCTTCTTGACCAACCACCAATTCTCCTTGGTCTTCAATCTCAATGGTTTCCATCTCAATATTCTTCATCTTTTCCTTTCCTTTGCCAAGGGGGTTTACTTCCAACTCTTTGCCTCCCCTCAATGTCATGGCACTAGCATTTTCCCTTGGTGGGGGAATGGTTTGAGATGGGAATCTTGTGGAGCTTGAGGCTTGGGATTTTGACAAATTTGAGGCCATTTGGGATAGTTGGGTTTCCAAGTTGTTCACCCTAAGGTTGTTAGCCTCCCTATCCTTCCTTGCTTCCTCTCTATCCCTCCTTGCCTCCTCCCTATCCTTCTCTTGATTGGCAAGAAGTGTTTGCAAGATGTCACTCAAGTTCCCTTGAGAAGAAGAATTCCCTTGATTTGGGTTTTGGTTTGGTTGTCTTTGGGATTGAGAATTATTTGGAAAATTTGAGTTGTTGGGTCTTGGGTTGTTGTTGTTGAAATTTCTTTGGGGGTTTTGGTTGAAATTTGTGTTTCGGTTTTGGGTTGGATTTTGGGCTCTCAAGTGATTGAATTGACCATTTTCAAAACTCTTTGACTTGTCTCCTCCCCACCCCCAAAAGATCACGATTTCCCACTTGGTTATACATCCCTCCACCACTTGGGTTTCTAGCATTGTAATTCCCATACCCCATGGCATTGACACTCTCCATGGTGGCTCCTTGCTCAATCATGATGTAACAAGTATTTGTAGCATGGTCACCTCCACAATAAGAACATTCAAGCGGTTCGGGGTGTTGAGAAAACGAACTACCTTTGTTGACAACCAAGTTGGATACCAAGCTTTTGAGTTCACCCATCTCTTGCATGAGTTTGTGATTTTGAGAGGCATGAGAATCTTCCATGGAAGATACATTTCTAGAGCTTCCTCCCCTTTCATTCTTCCTCCCGTAGCTTCTTGTATTCATAGCCAACTTCTCAATAATGTTGTTGGCCTCGGCCACATTAAGTGTATCAATACCACCTCCGGTGGCGGCTATAATCATCCGTTGGTCATTTTGGCATAATCCTTCATTGAAGGCCGTCAATAGATCATCCCCCGACATCCCATGATAAGGGCACCTTGCCACGAGGCTTTTGAATCGCTCCCAATAGTCATAGAGAGTTTCCCCCATGTCTTGCTCAATGGTAGTGATGAGCTTCTTTGAATGGTTATGCCTTGAATCCGGGTAGTATTTCTCAAGAAATTTCTTCTTCAAACCCACCCAAGTATTGACGGAATGGGCCGGAAGACAAAATAACCACTCCTTAGCGGCATCTTGTAGAGAGAATGGAAATGCCCTAAGCTTAAATTGGTCTTCGGTCACTCCTTGAGGGATGGCCCCTTGGCATATCATGTGAAATTCGGCCAAGTGCCTATTGGGATCATTCCCCACCATTCCATGAAATCTTGGCAAATTATGAACAAAGAATCCCTTTAGCTCGAAATTGACATCCCCCATGGGAGGGTATGCGATACACAACGGTTGCTCTTCATAGTTTCTTGCCCGGATTTCACCAATAGTTCTATTATCTTCCATTTCGGGTGGGTAGATGATGTTCAAAGGTGGTGGTCTCCTAGGAGGTGATCTAGGTGGTGACACAAACACTTGTTCTTGTGGTTCTTGAAAAATATTGTTCTCAAACTCCTCTTCACTAGGCTCCCTCCAAAAGGGTCTCCTATAGAGGGGATTTGAAAACAACCAATTGGAAATGCTACTAGAAGCCGGGTCAATGTCTTGGTCACCAAGTCCTTCTTGTGACCTAGGCATAAACTCTAAAACACTTCAACAACACAATTAGTAACTTCAACACCAAGTAACCTACAAACAATACAAAAAGAAATGTTTGAAAAACAATCTAAACAAATTATGACGCTAACAATTGTTTCAATTTGATAAATTAGCTAAATTGCCTTCCCCGGCAACGGCGCCAAATTTGACGAGGTTATTTTCGGGGTCGTTAATTCCAAAAACTAGCTATGCCAAATAACAATTTATAAAACCGAATCTAGACTCTAACTATCCTAAGTAAAGGGGTAGTAAGGGTAAGACAAGGATCGAACCCAAGAGAAGGCGGTGAATGCTAATAATCTAATTTAGACTCTTGCTAAAAACCGATTAAACAAATTAATAAATCTAACCACAAATTAAACACTAATTGAAACAAAGACTAGAATTACTTACAAACTATGATATTCACAATGGTAAACATGTAGATAACAAATAGGGGGAAAGTTTTTTTCATGAGAAAAGATTATCAATCCTAGAATCACCAATAACACTAAATAATCAAAGATTCAAATAAAGAAAAACAACTTAGTGCAATTATCCCAAGTTCCCCCATAATTAACAAAGTAAAGATCCCTCCTTTCCTCCCTTCTCTATTTATCTATTGCAAACTTCAAAGAATTAGCCACCATGAATTAAACCATCCATAAATGACCCAATACAACTAAACCCATACTTATTAAACCATAAGCATAAAGAAAGATGCAAGCTTTAAGCACAAAACCAAAGAAGCATGCTAGATTCATGAACTAAAACATTAAACCATGTTCTAAATACATGAAAACCCAAATTTCGCTCAAAAGATTCTAACTTTTAA
>JAIUZE010046666.1:0-43613 GCA_022085475.1 Heliosperma pusillum
TTTTGCCTTGATTTTCTTCTTGACTTTCGTTGAACCCATGATTATTTGACCCCGCCTTGACTTTCATTGACCCATTTGGCTTGGTCTTCAAACCTTGATGATTCCTTGCTAGCCCACTTCAAGTTCCGGGTTTTTGGGTCTCGGGTTTTCGGGTTTGACTTTTATTGACTTTCGGGATTTGACTCTTAAATTTGACTCTTAAGTTTGACTTAAAGTACTAAATACTAACACTATTAAAAAAACTAAAATTAACGTAAAACAAAGCTAATGACCCGTAAAAAGTAGAACGAAAGACTCTAAAAGTTACTACTAGACACGACATTATTTGACGTTGTCAAACACCCCCACACTTGGACTTTTACTCGTCCCGAGTAAAACTCGAGATTAGCATGAACGACACGAGCCCAACAAAGTGTGTGTGAAGGCATTGACCTCTCTTCCCTCACTACAACCTTCTTATACTCCCTCTTAAACCATCCACCTATGACAAAAACAAAACAAAAAGACTCAATTCTTGTGACACTCTTCTCTCACTCCCCCTCCTTATATCATCCCTCAAGACTAAAGACACGACATGCCACCTACTCCGACTCAAATCAACTCCTCCCTACTTATAGCTCCCAAAAAATAGTATGACCATCTTTGTCTTATCCCAAGGCATAGCGAGATGGTCTTTCTCAACAATCTTCACACAAATCTCCTCCTTATATCACCCCCTTATTACTCCACTAATGCAAATCATGGTTACTTGGTTGGCCCCAAACTTCACAATTTGCACAACCAAGCGACCACCAACATAAATCCACCAATTTGGAACAAAGTTTTGTGACTCAAAAAATAAAAATAAAAGGGTCCTAAACTAGCCTCCTTCCAATTTTCCTCCTTATCACTCCCTTCTTATTCCTCCAAAAATTCTCATCATAGGAAGAATCATGCTCAAATTTTTTTTCATTTTTTCATTTTTTCATTTTTTTTTCTTGAAAATCCCTCATTTTGCCTAAGGTGCCCTTTCGGGTTTTCACCTTAGCTTTTCCTTTCCTCTCATTGGTGGCTCGCAACTCGATTCTTCATTTTGCCCGGAATGCCCTTTCGGGTTTTCATTCCGTCCTCGGCCACCTTCCCAATCTTGCCTTGGTGCCCACCCTTGTGGGTTTTCACCTAGCCGGGATTTTCAATTTTTTTTTTTTTTTTTTTTTTTTTTTTTTCTTTTTCAAAATAAAGACATAATAAAAAAATTTTTTTTTACAATGCATCAAAAACAAACTAACTATGTACAATCTTCTCCCCCACACTTAGAATACACAATGTCCTCATTGTGGAGGAGAAGAAAAATTGTTACCTCATCAATTTCCGAAAGGAGAAGATCCCGAGGCACCTCCTCGGTTTCTCCTCCTATCCCTTGCTTCTCTAATCCGTCTTCTTTGCTCCATGCCTTCATCAAGGGTTGCTTGGGTGTAAGGAAAAGAGTAGCCCGGGTTTTGTTGCATGGACATCCCAAAGAGAGAGCTAGCCAATCCATAAACGTCCTCTTGCGCCACCGCATCTTCATAGGAGTCTTGAAGATAGGTGTGGTGGCGCTCATTTTGAACGCTAAAGTGGTCCGTAGCTTGCTCTCTCCAAGCATTTTGGGTGGCCCACATATCATTTTGCTCTTTCCACCTTTGGTCTTGTTGTTCTCTCCAAAGGCGGGCTTCCTCTTGCCCGTCTAGCATCCTCTTCCATTCATCATTTTGAGCCCTCTCGGCTTCCCCTCTCAATCTCTCCCTCTCCTCCACAACATTATGCCAATCATCCAAACTCTCAAGCCGACCTCCTTGTAATTGTTGCCAAGTGTTTGAGGCATCTACCCTCCCACTAATGTGTGCCAAGACGTCGTTGGTGCTAGCAAAATAGTTAGCCATTTGTTGTTGCCATGGCTCCACGGGTGTGCTAGAACGACCCTCCGCATCAAACATGGGGGTGTCGGTATCACGGTGGCTTTGGAATGGTGATTGGAAATGAAATGGTGGTGGTTGTTGTTGTTGTTGTTGTTGTTGTTGTTGTTGTTGTTGTTGTTGTTGTTGTTGTTGTTGTTGTGGTTGTTGTTCAAAATTGGTGGTGTGGGAAGGACCTTGCTCAATTGCAAGGATCTCAATCTCCTCTCTCAAATGCTCACTTCGCTCACCACCCTCTCTCCTTGCCCTCCTTTGCCTCAAAGGCACTTCTTCTACCTCCTCCTCCTCCTCCGCACTACTTACCCCCAAACTTTCCTCCCTAGGACAAACAAAATCCCACGCCGCGGGTCCTCTAGGTAAAGGATTGTTTTGAGGTCTAGGCCACTTCATGTAGCTTAGCCCGTCACTTCCCAACCAAAACCCTTTTAAGGGTTGCTCCTTGCTAGCCTTAAACATGTGAACTTCTTCTAGCCCAAGATGGTTGTACCTCGTCAAACCCCTACATATGTTTACCGCTTGACCATTAGGAATGCCCCCCTCATAATGCCTTACCAAGAAAGAAATCACCCCCCACAATGGATGCTTGCCCTTGCCGATTTTTGCCTATGCTTGATGCACGCTATCAAAAAGAAATCGGCCCAATCCGGGATCCCTACCCCCTCTGGAAGCATAGTCCACAAACAAAGCCGGATCTTCTCCGGCACCTTGGTGGGTTCTCCCGCGGAGTTGAAAATGGTGGTAAGGAACCTAGTAATTAGGCGGAGTACGGGGTGGGTGATGGCTGACAGTTTGGCATCCTTAGATGGGCCACGGTCATCGGCAATGTTTCCCCACATTTGGTGCATTTTGCCCCTTGGGCACCTAATGTCTACGGGTTGCTTGGTAATTTTTAGGATTTGACGGATTTCGGAAGTTGTGGCATTATGCCAAGTTTGATTCAATCGGAAGCGGTAGGCTTTCTCCTCACCTTCGGGCACATCCAATTCCGACAAGGTGGCTAGAAACTCGTATGCAAAACTTCTATAGGTGTAATCCCAGGAGTTTGGCTCGAGATAAGCCTCTAGCCCTACTTTAGCTAGCATGTCCCTTGTCATATTGAACATGCCTAAGGCATGGAGGGTGGTTGGGCAAAAGAATTTGGTTGCTACAAGAGGGTGAGTGGATATTTGATCCCAAATTTTCTTATGTTGAGCTTGCATCCTCTCATAACCCATGAACACCGTTTCAACCTCGGTGTCGGGCTCACTCACCGCGGCCCTCTTATTTTTTCCTTGCCAAACAATTGAGAGAATTTTGGTGCCATTTCTGCAAAGATGTAACAAACAACACACTACAACAATAACAAGCAATCACTCGAAAAGTTTTTCGCTCAAGCACTTCAACAAACACTTGGTGTGCAACAATTTCTACACCTCAAAAAGCTAGTGTTTGTTGAATTTCTTTGCCTTACTCAGAAAACTTTATCCAATCCTAACTACACAATCAAGCAAGGGGAAAGGGGAACTCAACCTAAGACTAGAACTAGCCTAATTCGAGCAAAAACTTGAAAATTGATGAAAAAGTCGAGTATGAAGTTATACCTTTGTTTTTCCACAAGATTCAAGTGCCTTGATGATTAGAAGTAGGTAGGAATCCGATAATTAGCCTTAAAAACCCAACTAAAGACCCGAAAAAGACGAATTTGAGGGGAAAAAATCTAGGTTTTTAAGACGGATTTCTGAGATTTTAGGGTGAGTGAGACTGATTTTTGGGGTTATTGAGTGTAGAATAGTGATTAGGATGAAGATTTGGATTTATTTTGATGAAGGTTTTGGAAGATTTGAGTGAGAAAGATGGATTTTTGAGGGATTGGGGGTTGTTTGGTTGTGTTTGTCGTGAAAAACAAAGAAGGGTGTTGGATGTTTGTTTTATGAAGAACACGGGCAAAGGCTAAAGCATAAAACGAAATCTGCGCTCGACGCAGGCTGCGTCCTACGACGCAGGCTGCGTCCTACGACGCAGGCTGCGTCCTTCACTGCCGGATGGTTCTTGCTTTTTCACTTAGCAAAATTTTTGCTAAGTGATCCAAACACCTCCATACTTGCAAATTCACTTCAATGGTCCATAATAACCTCCAATATCTAAATTCCATCGATTCTCGAACTTTTTATCCGTGGCACGCATCCCGAGGCGGCCAAAAACTCGCAAAACTTCACAAAACCGTTAGTAACTTCAAAAAATTTTGTTTGATGCAATGTCTAACTAACTTAAAACAACTTAAATGCTAAGATTTAACAAAGACACTTCAAAGAAATATTCACAAGGATAGAGTATGTACATGTTTTGCCGTTTATTTAGAGTCGATGGCTCGACTTAGCTATTTCAAGCTTTTCAACTTTGATAAATGGGGTCTTCAAGCAAGACCTCTTCTTCCCCCTCCCGGGTACATCCTTGGAAGTAGTGCTTGAGACGGTGGCCCTTCACTTTGAGGAGCTTTCCATCCCCGGGCCCCTCCACTTCAATAGCCCCATGAGTAAACACTTTCTTGACGGTGTAAGGTCCAAACCATCTTGACCTCAACTTGCCCGGAACGAGCTTAAACCGGTTTTGGAACACAAGAACTTTGTCACCTTCCTTGAAAACTCTACGGTTTATCATCCTATCATGCCATCTTCTTGTTTTCTCTTTGTAGATGGAAGAGTTCTCATAAGCATCTTGGCGAATTTCTTCAAGTTCTTGTAATTGAAGCTTACGGTGCATACCGCTCTCATCTTGGTTTTGGTTGAAAGATTTGATAGCCCAATAGGCTTTGTGCTCAACCTCCACGGGGAGGTGGCAAGCCTTGCCATAGATGAGGCGGAATGGGGACATGCCAATGGGGGTTTTGAAAGCGGTCCTATATGCCCACAATGCATCAACTAGCCTCTTACTCCAATCCTTACTATCCGGATTCACCGTCTTTTCAAGTATTCCTTTAATTTCACGGTTTGAGAGTTCGGCTTGCCCGTTTGTTTGTGGGTGATAGGCCGTGGAAATTTTATGATTCACCCCATATCGTTTGAGAAGGCCTCCAATCACTTTGTTGCAAAAAGGGGTCCCCCTATCACTAATGATAGCCCTTGGAAAGCCAAACCGAGAGAATATGTTCTCTTGAATGAAAATGGCTACTACCTTGGCATCATCGGTGCGGGTAGGAATGGCTTCGACCCATTTTGATACATAGTCCACCGCCAAGAGGATGTATAGATAACCACCGGAATTTGGAAAAGGGCCCATAACATCAATTCCCCACACATCAAAGATCTCACAATAAAGAAGAGGTTGTTGTGGCATCTCATTCCTCTTTGTCAAATTCCCCACCCTTTGACATCGGTCACAAGTTTTTACCAATTTGTGGGCATCTTTGAAAAGACTTGGCCAAAAGAAACCGCATTCAAGCACTTTTCTAGCGGTTCTTTGTGGCCCAAAATGCCCTCCACAAGCATAGTCATGACAATGATGTAGGATGGAAGGAATTTCACTCTCGGGCACACATCTTCTAACAAGTTGATCTTGGCAGAATTTCCACAAGTAAGGATCATCCCAAGTATAGTATTTGGCATCGGACTTGACCTTGCTCTTTTGATGAGAAGAGAAATGGCTTGGAAGCCGCTTTGTCACCAAATAGTTGACCATGGTAGCATACCATGGCTCTTCCAATTGTATAGCATAAAGTGACTCATGAGGGAGACCTCCTTCAACCTCCTCAAGAGGGTATGATGGTCTTCCTTCATGATTAAGCCGGCTCAAATGATCCTCCACCACATTCTTCACCCCTTTCTTGTCTTTTATTTCCACATCAAACTCACTTAGAAGAAGAATCCATCTCAACAACCTTGGCTTAGCATCCTTCTTTGCCACAAGGTATCGAATGGCGGCATGATCGGTGTAGATGATCACCTTTGTGCCCAATAGATAAGATCGGAATTTTTCTAGAGCATAAATCACACCAAGGAATTCCTTCTCCGTCGTGGAATAGTTCTTTTGAGCATCATTCACGAGGGTAGAAGCATATTGGATCACATGGGGTCCCTTGTCACTCTTTTGACCCAAAACCACTCCCAATGCATAGTCACTTGCATCGGTCATGATTTCAAATGGAAGATCCCATCGTGGTGCTTGAATAATTGGTGCGGTGACCAATCTCTCCTTCAAGTCATTGAATGCTTTCCTACATTTATCATCAAAAACAAATTCTGCTTCCTTGTGCAAAAGCTTGCATAAAGGGTTAGCAATCTTGGAAAAATCCTTAATAAATCTCCGGTAGAAACCGGCATGTCCTAGAAAAGACCTAATGTCTCGGGTGTTAGAGGGATAAGGTAAAGTTTTTATGATGTCAACCTCAGCCTTATCCACCTCAACCCCCCTTTCCGACACTACATGTCCCAAAACGATGCCACTAGTCACCATGAAATGACATTTTTCGGAATTTAAAATGAGATGGGACTCGTGGCATCGCTCTAAGACAAGAGCAAGGTGTTTTAGACATGCATCATAGGAGTCCCCATGGACGGTGAAATCGTCCATGAATACTTCTATGATTCGTTCTACATAGTCGGAGAAAATACTCAACATGCACCGTTGAAAAGTTCCCGGAGCATTGCACAAACCAAAGGGCATACGACGATAGGCAAATGTACCAAATGGGCAAGTGAATGTGGTCTTGACTTGGTCCTCGGGTGCAATTGGGATTTGAAAATACCCCGAGTAACCGTCAAGGAAACAATAGAAAGCTTTCCCCGCTAATCTTTCTAACATTTGATCAATAAATGGTAGCGGGAAATGGTCTTTCAATGTTACCGCATTCAAGCGGCGGTAGTCAATACACACTCTCCAACCGGTTTGTGGTCGGGTGGAGACCAAGTCTCCTTGTGCATTCTTGACTACCGTCACTCCTCCCTTTTTGGGTACGACTTGAGTTGGGCTAACCCAACGAGAGTCGGAAATAGGGAAAATGATACCCATTTGCAATAGCTTAATTACCTCTTCTTGCACTACCTCCGCCATGGGTGGATTGAGCCTCCTTTGGGGTTGTCGGACCGGTTTGGCATCCACTTCAAGTCGTATCTTGTGCATGCAAGTCACCGGGCTTATCCCTTTTAGGTCCGCTATGCTCCACCCAAATGTTTCCTTATGCTTTTCAAGTAGTGATACCAATTTGCCTTCTTGGTCCTCGGTGAGTGTGCTTGAAATGATAAGTGGTAGGGTGTTCTTGTCCCCTAGAAAGATGTACTTTAAATGGCTTGGGAGGGTCTTCAACTCGACCTTAGGAGGTTGGATAATGGAAGGGAGGGGCTTGTGGAGTGGAATACTCAAAGCAAACAACTCGGATAGGTTTGCCAGTGCAGGACGCAGGCTGCGTCCAGTGACGCAGGCTGCGTCGTCCGACGCAGGCTGCGTCGTCCGACGCAGGCTGCGTCGTGTGACGCAGGCTGCGTCGAGCACTGCCTTGCCCTGTTTTCAGCATCTCTATGACGTTGATCTCCTCATATGTTTCTATTGGCTCTTCCTTCTCCAATTCTTCAAGACATTCCTGCACATCAAAAGCCAACAACAAGCGCAAACCTTCCTCTTCCATGTGGTTAGTTAAAGCTACCTCGAGTGGGTCTCTATCACAAAGTTTATACATTTGATTCACTAATGGCTCAAAGATATCCAAGAAGAAACAAGATTGATGGTCACTCGGGTGCCTCATGGAGTCATATATATTGTAAGTTAACCTTTTTCCTTCAAATTCCATAGTCAAGCACCCGTTTGAAACATCGATCTTGGTATTTGAAGTTTTCATAAACGGCCTACCAAGAAGGAGAGGGGTGGCACTAGAGCTAGATTCCATATCTAAGACGTAGAAATCCGCCGGAAAGACAAGATTATCGACTTCCACTAGTACATCCTCTACCATGCCCTTGGGGTAAACACTAGACCTATCGGCAAGTTGAATGACTACCCCGGTCTTAGACAAAGGTCCTAAACCTAGGGTCTCATAAATAGATAGAGGCATGACATTTATAGAAGCCCCTAAGTCTAGCATGGCACGTTTAAAACTCTTTCCCCCAATAGTGCAAGGAATAGTGAACATGCCCGGGTCTCCACATTTCTTTGGTAAATTTTGTTTGAAAATGGCCGACACATGTTCACTCACCCTAACCTTATGGGTTCCCTTCTTTGGATTTCTCCTAGGTGTGCAAAGTTCTTTCAAAAACTTTGCATACCTAGGGACACTATTCAACAAGTTAAGGAGAGGAATGTTAACCTCACATTTCCGGAAAGTCTCATATAAGTCATTCTCCTTGGCATATTTCCTTGTGCTTATCAAAGCACTAGGAAATGGGACTTCCGGTATGTACTCCTCCACTTCATCATCTTCAATAGTGTCCTTGCTCTTCCTTGAATTTTCTCCCTTTGGGTCCATGCTTTTGGATGCCCCTTTTTCATTTCTCAATATCTCTTCTTGACCAACCACCAATTCTCCTTGGTCTTCAATCTCAATGGTTTCCATCTCAATATTCTTCATCTTTTCCTTTCCTTTGCCAAGGGGGTGTACTTCCAACTCTTTGCCTCCCCTCAATGTCATGGCACTAGCATTTTCCCTTGGTGGGGGAATGGTTTGAGATGGGAATCTTGTGGAGCTTGAGGCTTGGGATTTTGACAAATTTGAGGCCATTTGGGATAGTTGGGTTTCCAAGTTGTTCACCCTAAGGTTGTTAGCCTCCCTATCCTTCCTTGCTTCCTCTCTATCCCTCCTTGCCTCCTCCCTATCCTTCTCTTGATTGGCAAGAAGTGTTTGCAAGATGTCACTCAAGTTCCCTTGAGAAGAAGAATTCCCTTGATTTGGGTTTTGGTTTGGTTGTCTTTGGGATTGAGAATTATTTGGAAAATTTGAGTTGTTGGGTCTTGGGTTGTTGTTGTTGAAATTTCTTTGGGGGTTTTGGTTGAAATTTGTGTTTCGGTTTTGGGTTGGATTTTGGGCTCTCAAGTGATTGAATTGACCATTTTCAAAACTCTTTGACTTGTCTCCTCCCCACCCCAAAAGATCACGATTTCCCACTTGGTTATACATCCCTCCACCACTTGGGTTTCTAGCATTGTAGTTCCCATACCCCATGGCATTGACACTCTCCATGGTGGCTCCTTGCTCAATCATGATGTAACAAGTATTTGTAGCATGGTCACCTCCACAATAAGAACATTCAAGCGGTTCGGGGTGTTGAGAAAATGAACTACCTTTGTTGACAACCAAGTTGGATACCAAGCTTTTGAGTTCACCCATCTCTTGCATGAGTTTGTGATTTTGAGAGGCATGAGAATCTTCCATGGAAGATACATTTCTAGAGCTTCCTCCCCTTTCATTCTTCCTCCCGTAGCTTCTTGTATTCATAGCCAACTTCTCAATAATGTTGTTGGCCTCGGCCACATTAAGTGTATCAATACCACCTCCGGTGGCGGCTATAATCATCCGTTGGTCATTTTGGCATAATCCTTCATTGAAGGCCGTCAATAGATCATCCCCCGACATCCCATGATAAGGGCACCTTGCCACGAGGCTTTTGAATCGCTCCCAATAGTCATAGAGAGTTTCCCCCATGTCTTGCTCAATGGTAGTGATGAGCTTCTTTGAGTGGTTATGCCTCGAATCCGGGTAGTATTTCTCAAGAAATTTCTTCTTCAAACCCACCCAAGTATTGACGGAATGGGCCGGAAGACAAAATAACCACTCCTTAGCGGCATCTTGTAGAGAGAATGGAAATGCCCTAAGCTTAAATTGGTCTTCGGTCACTCCTTGAGGGATGGCCCCTTGGCATATCATGTGAAATTCGGCCAAGTGCCTATTGGGATCATTCCCCACCATTCCATGAAATCTTGGCAAATTATGAACAAAGAATCCCTTTAGCTCGAAATTGACATCCCCCATGGGAGGGTATGCGATACACAACGGTTGCTCTTCATAGTTTCTTGCCCGGATTTCACCAATAGTTCTATTATCTTCCATTTCGGGTGGGTAGATGATGTTCAAAGGTGGTGGTCTCCTAGGAGGTGATCTAGGTGGTGACACAAACACTTGTTCTTGTGGTTCTTGAAAAATATTGTTCTCAAACTCCTCTTCACTAGGCTCCCTCCAAAAGGGTCTCCCATAGAGGGGATTCGAAAACAACCAATTGGAAATGCTACTAGAAGCCGGGTCAATGTCTTGGTCACCAAGTCCTTCTTGTGACCTAGGCATAAACTCTAAAACACTTCAACAACACAATTAGTAACTTCAACACCAAGTAACCTACAAACAATACAAAAAAGAAATGTTTGAAAAACAATCTAAACAAATTATGACGCTAACAAGAGTTTCAATTTGATAAATTAGCTAAATTGCCTTCCCCGGCAACGGCGCCAAATTTGACGAGCTTATTTTCGGGGTCGTTAATTCCGGAAACTAGCTATGCCAAATAACAATTTATAAAACCAAATCTAGACTCAAACTATCCTAAGTAAAGGGGTAGTAAGGGTAAGATAAGGATCGAACCCAAGAGAAGGCGGTGAATGCTAATAATCTAATCTAGACTCTTGCTAAAAACCGATTAAACAAATTAATAAATCTAACCACAAATTAAACACTAATTGAAACAAAGACTAGAATTACTTACAAACTATGATATTCACAATGGTAAACATGTAGATAACAAATAGGGAGAAAGTTTTTCATGAGAAAAGATTATCAATCCTAGAATCACCAATAACAACTAAATAATCAAAGATTCAAATAAAGAAAAACAACTTAGTGCAATTATCCCAAGTTCCCCCATAATTAACAAAGTAAAGATCCCTCCTTTCCTCCCTTCTCTATTTATCTATTGCAAACTTCAAAGAATTAGCCACCATGAATTAAACCATCCATAAATGACCCAATACAACTAAACCCATACTTATTAAACCATAAGCATAAATAAAGATGCAAGCTTTAAGCACAAAACCAAAGAAGCATGCTAGATTCATGAACTAAAACATTAAACCATGTTCTAAATACATGAAAACCCAAATTTCGCTCAAAAGATTCTAACTTTTAAACCAAAGTTACAATCTTTCAAGTTGCATCATCAAATATCAAGACAAATCAACCAAATTCATCAAGACAATGCAAATTAATCAAACAAATAATTACTAAGATGGTTGGTCTTAACAACAATTCATTCAACAAGGAAAATCAACAAAGGAAGATGGAATTAAATAAAGAAGGAAGGATTAGAAAGTCTTACAATGCTAAAAGGGAAGAACTTGTTCAAATTACACTAAGCAAAAGGAGATTAGCTACCCATAGTCTTTATAATACAACCAATTTCTAAGGAAAAACCTATTACAAAAGCCAAACTTGAAGAACAAAAAGAGAGAAATGCTAAGGAAAATATGATGTTGTATGGTGAATGCTTCATCCCCTTGCCTCTCTTCAGAAATCTTCTTTTATACCCTTGGTCCGCAAACCTAGGGGCCTTGAAAGATGGGCTTCCAAAAGACAAGACGAGAAAAGGAAGAAAACCCGTGCTGAGAGATGACGCAGGCTGCGTCCTACGACGCAGGCTGCGTCGTGATGACGCAGGCTGCGTCGAGTACTGCCAGATTTTTGCCTTGATTTTCTTCTTGACTTTCGTGGACCCCATGATTATTTGACCCCGCCTTGACTTTCATTGACCCATTTGGCTTGGTCTTCAAACCTTGATGATTCCTTGCTAGCCCACTTCAAGTTCCGGGTTTTTGGGTCTCGGGTTTGACTTTTATTGACTTTCGGGATTTGACTCTTAAATTTGACTTAAAATACTAAATACTAACACTATTACAAAAACTAAAATTAACGTAAAACAAAGCTAATGACCCGTAAAAAGTAGAACGAAAGACTCTAAAAGTTACTACTAGACACGACATTATTTGACGTTGTCACATACTTACTAACCTTAGTGATCTTGACAACTTGTGCCAAGGATAGCTTCGTCTTGTCTCAATAGGTCCTCCGATTCTAAGTACGAAAATCTATTGACGAAATATGCATAATAACAAGTAAAACGAAGAAAGTGCTTCTAACTATTACAACATAAAATCCAAAAATATAGAGTCCAAATATAATAGTCCAAAATAAGAATCATTGTCTAATAAGTAAAAGAAAAGAATGCATAAAGAAAAAGAAAAGAAAAAGACGGGTTGCCTCCCGACAAGCGCATTTTGAGTCATGCTAGACTTTGTTGTGCTATCCCTCCTTAAGCCTTATGAAGGGATTTTTAGCTCTTAGTAGCTGGATTCGTCCTTGAAGTTTTCCTCATTTTACCTTTTTGCCAACACCAATAGCAATCTTGTCATTCCTCCGCAGCTTTAAAAGCCTCTAGGTCGCCATCCCCAACACTCAACACATCCTCCTTTTTGTCAAAGGTGGCACTCGATCCACCTATTTCAAATGTGATCCTTTCTCCTTTCACGTCAATACATGCTCCAACCGTGTTTAGGAAGGGTCTCCCTAGTATGATATGGTCATCCCTTTCTCCTTTTGAAAATATTACATAAAAATCGACGGGGACGAGGAAGTACCCAATCCGTATTGGGACATCTTCCACAATTCCTGCCGGAGTATGCATAGATCCATCGGCAAGTTGGAGGCTAGTACTAGTGAATTTCATTTGTATGGGGCAATGTTCATGATAGACATCAAAAGGCATGACGCTAATTGAAGCTCCTAAGTCACACAATGCACCTCTTACCTTATGAAAACACATGGTGAACGAGATGTTGAAACAACCTAGATCTTTAAGTTTGGAGGGAATGAGGATCTTCCCTTCTTCAAGGTTAGGTTCCTTGTGATTATCCTTGGTTTCTTCCTTTTCTATAGATATCTTGTCAATCCTTTCTTCTAACTTTGAAAGAGCTTCGTTTGTTGCCAAATTTGCCTTTTCAATCATTTCTTCCAATTTTCCTTGTGCTTTTACCATTGACATGATCAAAGCTTCGAGACGGGATGACTCCTCATGTGTAAGGGTTTTGGTTGGTTTGGATAGCGTTGGATTGTTGCTAAGTTCATGGGGTAACCTATAAATTGCCTCCTTACTCTTTCCATTCCCAAGAGGGTGATCACAAGGTTTGTCACTAATCATGTTGATTGTGACGATTGATGGCACGTCCCCCCCTTGGGCATTTTGGCTAGAACTCGATGGAGTCAACTCTTCCACTCTCTTTTGGAGAGATAGAATGACTGATTTGATTGAGTTTAGGCTAGAAAGGAAGTAAGAGCTCATGTTACGTTGGGTTTGGGTTATCTCCATTAATTTGACATCTATTAGACCATTTTGAAAAGGTGGGTATTGTGGTGTACGAGTAAGTTGGGTTTGATGAACTTGTGGGTGAAAGGGGTTTAAGGGTGTGAGTTTGTTCCCACATCGTTGAGGTATATGCCCTATCCCACCACAAAGTTCACATGGTGTTGTAATTGAGGTAAATGGGTTGAAAGCTTTGCGACGATATAATGTACTTTTCGGGGTGGTTTCATTGGATTGACTGGGACAAGCTAAGGAAATTGTAGTGTCAACTTCATTTGAAGTCTCCACTCGACTCTTCTTCCGCTCTCCCCCACTGATTTGCGAACCCTCTCCTCTTTCATTTTGTGATTTATTTGATAGGTTTGATAAATTGGTTCTAAACCTACGGTGAAAAGCGACGACAATCTCTTCCCACTGCATAGGTCTTGTGGCCTCTTTTAAGCGACGGGTGAACCACCATTTGGCTTCTCCCTTTAGTGATAAAGGAAAAAGTGCTTCTCTAATTTCATTTTGGGTGATTCCCTCCCTCACTATGTTTTGGCAAAACTCACAAAAGATTTGAAGATGATGAGACGGGTTTTCGTCTGGTTTTCCTCTAAATTGGTTACCCTCGATGAGAGCAATCAAAGTCAAATGGACCCTTAAGATCCCACTGGCAATCTCAAAAACCCGGTACCTTGGATCTTCTCTAGTTAGCACCATTTTATCAACCTATAAGAAAAACACAAAAGAGAAAGTTAGAAATGAATTAGGTACGGTTGCACCTAAAAATGGTAGAAATAAAAACCAACAATACATAAATAAACAAAACCGTGCTCCCCGGCAACGGCGCCAAAATTTGATCAGTTCTGTCGCGGTCCCGAAACAAAAATAATTTACCCGGACTAGGCTAACAACATAAGGAATGTAATTAGGGAAGTAGGGTGTCGATCCTCAGGGAGTACGTGTTACTTATGAATTGTTATGGATTGGTTTTCATTTAAAATCGAGTCACTTGAGTTGTTTGTCTGAACTATTAACATAAAATAAAATAACAAGAATATAAATGACGATATGTAAGAACAAATATGTAAATTTCAAAGTAAAAAACCCAGAACAGACTACTTACCCGATCGGGTTGTCACGTACCCGATCGGGGAAGTCCTCTGATCTGAATATTGACAACTAATTTCTAACTAAAGACGGTATTTAAATGACAATATTGAAAGTCTAACTAACTAAACTAATAAACAGGACAATAAAAATAAAGTAAGCTATCTAAGAACGGAAATAAAAAGACAATAAAATAAACTATCTAGGAACGGGAATGGAAAGACGATAAAACAAACTAACTAGATAACAATAAAATAAACTATCTAATGCGGTAAAATGAACTATCTAATAATAGAAATAAAATGACAATAAAATAAACTATTTAAAACGATAAAGTAAACTAACTAATCAAGTTGATATAGTGAAAGAGAAATACATGTAAAACTAGTAAAAAGTTTCATAGATACCAATATTTAGAATTACTATGATTGTCTAGGCCTTGTAGCGGTATATTCCTTCCGGATTCGTACCGACCTTTTAGTGGGTCCTAACGTCCTTTCAGCATGGTTAAGTCACTAAACCCCTATTGATAGTCCTAATTCCTATCCCAACTCTCGTCATAAAGATAGAAATGACTAATACAAACAATTGCTTATGACCGCTAAACAAAGTTATAGAATTTGACACGACCAAAGGAAGAAACAATTTAGACGGTTCAATTGGTAACTACTCTTCTTATAATTCGTTTAACTCGTAAATCATTTCAAATATTGCAACTCTATTTATTTTATTTACACAATAATAATTTTACAATATTAGAATTAATCTAATCTATGTGATTATGTGATTAAGTAGATTAGTAAGAAAAAGATGTAAGAAATTAAACTATGAAATACAAATACTAAAGTGATTATGGTGATTATGTTAACAATGATTCTAATGATATTTTTAAGGATTATATGATTAGGTATATTATAAGGTGACATGCTAAATAATACTTTGGTTTTAACTAAATTTATTTTAGGTTGATTTCCTATTAACAACAATATTATGAAAATGATACTAATGAGGTTATAATTCATGGTGGTTAAAATTGCATAAGTAAATAAGATTAGAGAATTACCGATAAAGAAGATGAGTATATAAGAATGAAAGTAAGAACAAATACCCAATAACAAAAGCTAAATAAACACTAGAGAATCACTAAGAAAACTATAAAAACTTGTAAGAAAGTGTGCTAAAAGAAATGATAATAGATTATTAGATTATTGTAAGATTGTGTGATTGTGTGTTTTGATGCTTGGATGATCATTGGCTTTTATAAGGCTGCATGACTGCTGATCCTCTTGCAAATTCGTACCCTAGTCAATGCATTAAACCACCCAATTAAGCTCGGATTGAAGAAGAGCCAAGTAACGTCTTCTTGCAGAAATACCCGATCGGGTAACAGGCAATCCGATCGGGTTTTTGTGTAAGTCGGATTTTCCGTCTTTTAATCTTAGGCACGGAATCCTATGCCTTAGTCTTTGGTCAATGCACCACGGAGTTGGGCTTGGGCTGATCTTATCTTGACTTGGGTTGAGTTTTCTTCTAAAGTTCAAAGCCAAAAATCTAAATTGAGTCCATTCGGGGAAAGATGTAGCGGAATTGTAATCAAATTGGAAACTGGCTATCATCAATTTCCTTGAAAACTCGTATCCTAGTGTCTTTGCTCCATAAAGTAGGAAAATATAGCAAAACCGCTTCATTTCCTATAAAATGAGTCAAAACACGCAAAACAACTAGAATAGCAGTATTAGCTCGTTAATCACTTAACAAAGTGCATAAATCGTATAGAAATCGAGCTAAAACGGGGGATAAATCAATACAAAATATCACTTATCAGTTACACACCACCCGGAAATGGAAAGATCACAATCAGACCGTAGAAGAATACCTTGGCCTGTAGAACCCTTAAGATATCAAAAAACATGGAGCGCCGCGGTCATATGTTCTGTCCGAGGATTACTAAAAAACGTGACAAAGTATGAACGGCGTAAGACAAATCTTGTCGAGTGACAGCAAGATAGACAAGACAACCCACGAGTGGATGATAAGACTCAACATCTTCTACAAAAGCGCCAGTTGCCAACCCAAGTAGATGATTTTGCTCGATGGGTGTGGCAACGGGTTTTGCCTCAAGAAGACCCGTTTCAGAAATGATGTCAAGAGCTTATTTCTTTGACTGAGATAAATACCGTCTTTGTTTCGCGCCACTTCCAAGCCAAGGAAATACTTAAGGGGCCCCAAATATTTCATATGAAAATAAGTTCCCAAGTATGTCTTAAAGTTAGCAATGGTCGTCGCATCATTACCTGCAATAACGAGATCGTCTACATATATAAGGACAAATAAACGTACCTCGTTTTGCGAGTAAGAAAATAATGAGTAATTAGAATATGGCTGAGTGAACCCGTAATCTTGAAGCCGTGACGAGCTTAGCAAACCAACATTTGGGTGCCTGTCGCAACCCGTACAAAGATTTCTTCAACCGACAAACTTTGCCCTCCTTGCCTCGACTGAAACCTGGAGGTAGCCTCATATATATACTTGTTCATGTAAATCACCATGAAGGAAGGCGTTATGAACATTCATCTGATATAGGTCCCAGTTGACGATGACCACGGCTAGAAAAGTCCGAATTGTGACCATTTTAACTACGGGAGCAAATATCTCTCCGTTATCCAAACCCTCCACTTGATGATTTCAAAAGATGAGAAGACGTGCCTTAAGGCGTTCAATTAAGCCGTCGACTTGTATTTAATCTTATAAATGCATTGGCATCCGAGAGCTTTCTTATCAACAGGAAGGTCAGTGAACTCCGACGTGTCATTACGCTCAAGAGCTTTGATTTCGAATTTCATGGCCTCACACCACCCATTGTCACGGATTGCATCTTTAAAAGACGGGGGCTCAAATCCAGTTGTCATAGCTGCAATAAAGTTATGATGTTTGTCCGAGAAAGCATGACAGTCAATATAGTTTGTGAAAGATAAAGGTGTACCTGAGGGCGACGTTGGTGAGGTAGGTGAGCTAGTCTCGGGAGATGGAGTGCGTGTGGTGTCAAGAATGTAACCACGTAGTTGAGAATTAGGAAACTTTTGACGATAACACCGACTAAGAGTAGAATCGGTCGTGATAGCACTCGTCTCATTATTCGTGTCAGGAGGACTATCCACGACAGGCTGGTCACCCAAGGCAACAGTTTCCTCGGAAGTGGAGCCCACGACATAAGTGTCCCCGACGTGTTTACGTTCGACTCGATCGTTTTGTTGGGGCGTACCGACGCAAGATTTTTGAAGATGATTCCCATGAGCAAAGAAATACCCAGCCATACAATTGAACTCAGTACCGTTGTCACTCCTCATAATTTTAAGAGATTTGGAAAATTGTGTTGAGACCATGTTAATAAAATGCATAAACATATATGTCCCCTCCGTTTTATCAAGCAATAAATAAACCCATGTAGCTCGTGAAAAATCTTCGACTATCGTCAAAAAAATATTTTGCCCGGCAAGAAGAAGAAATGTTATAGGGTCCCCACAAGTCATAGTGAATTAAATCAAAAATACCCAAGTTAAAGCACGTTGTTCATTGGAGCAAAAACTATGACGATGTTGTTTAGCAAAATGGCATACATCGCAAACCATATTTTTATTGAGATGAAAATTACGAGGAGCAAAAGGAATAGTCCTGACCACTTTATCACATGGATGTCCTAGTCGACGCCGCCAAAGATCATAAGAACCCAAGTCACATACTTGACGGCCTAGCACACATACGCATCCACTATAGCCCGTCCCTGAGCGCACCTACTCCAATCGTCGTATTGGAAGTGTGGTCCTGGATAAGACAAGAACGTTTAGCGAACTCAAATAAAAAAACGTTCTCTGAAGCAAGTTGTGAGACGGATAATAAACTGCAAGTGAGACTAGGAACAAAAAGAACATGAGGAAGGGTAAGAAAATCGTTTATATAACCGGGCGAGCTACAATTGTTTGACAGTCTTCCAAATAAGAAAGGGTTCCAGTGACATGATTCGATGCCCCTGTGTCGATAATCAAAGAGCATATACCACGCAATCGGTCAGAGACAAGGACGGAATTTGTGGCAACACTGGAGGTCACAAGGACGGAATTTTGTGTTTCTTGTAGTGTCGTTTGACTACCTGTCATTTTGACATTAGCAAAGGTGTCGTTTTTTTGTATTTTTTTTTCAAGTGTATGAGAAAGAAATCTTCTCTGATACCATGTTAAGATAATTAAAGAGAGAATGTTGTGCTATCTCAATCCTTGGTAGCCAATTTATAGTACAAAGGATGAAAGTCCCAAAGCCTTCATTAGGAATACAATTACATTTTCCAAGGCTCTATTGGAAAGGTAACCATAGAAAATTACAATGACCATAGGAAATTACAATGTAACATGGGAAATAACAATGAAGACTATGATGCATTGGTTAGGTTCAATATATAGGTCTCTTTATGGTTATTAGGAGTATGGTTAGTGATTATCAAGGTCTGAATTTATCTATTTGTATGATCTGCATTAATTCTTCCTAACATATATATAATCTGTCTGTTTATCGCACAAGACTTTCGTATGTAAATATTGGTTGATTTTTACTTTGGTACTCAATTGATTTTAACGGTTATGTATTTTATATGGTGTCGTGGTACAATCGACAATTATATGATGACCAAAATAGTCATAAGAGGGAAATTTAATCTAAGATGGACTAGAAAAAAATTTGTGATATTCAAGAAATAAGGATGGAGCAATACAACCACGCAATTTTGATTGCGAAATTTGTTAAACTAGTTTTAAACCCGTGCAGAAAATGCACGGGTTGTAATTAATAAAAGACGTTATTATTTGATACATGATTATACTTGATTTTTGTTTATTGTTATCGTGAAACAAGCAACAACTTGAATGTATTAAAGTGAAATATAAGTATAAGTATAAGTATAAGTATAAGTATATATAAGTGTAAGTATAAGTATAAGTAGTAGTATCTAAGTAGTATTATGTTTTTATAAGATAAATTTTAAATTCACGTTCAATTAAAAAATCGATAAGAAGTTAATATATTTTGTTAATATAACGTGATTTTCATACATTCAAACCAATATAATAATTTTAACCAATATAATGAACAAATAAATATCTTATATCAACGAGAATGAAAATAACTGTATGTTCTCAAAAAAACATGTCTTACCCTTTAACGTTTAGAGTCCAAAAATTCAAACATAATATGATTTCTTACGGAATATACATACACTATATATTTTGAAAATTATACTATGGTTTTTGTATTAGAAATTAGTATTAGTAATTGTGTCATTTGTATGCAATTATGTAATTTATTTATAATATTCGTAATTATAATATGTAAATTTTGGAGTGTAAATTGTAATTATACGGATGTGCAAATGGGATTAAATAATAATACTCGTATTAAACTATGTAATTCTTCATTAGATGTTATGTTTAATAAAATATAGTGTAGTGTAATGTAACACAATGAAATAATTAATGAAATCCCTCTATATATAAAAGAGGAGTTTTTTACTTTTTTCCCCTTTTCATGGTAAGTAGGACCCATAGATATTACACATCATTTAATTACTCTCTATCCTCCACTCCCTTTAATTACTCTCTCTCATGCACTCAGTTTATAATATGATGATATATGATTGATATTATATAATATGATCCAATTATATAAAAAAAATCAAGACGGAAAATTTTAAAATGACATTTATATTATAAAAAAAACGGGGAGTTGATATTTTATATTCCAGAAATAATATAAAAAAATAAAAATGATTTGAAATTTTATATTCAAGAAATCTTATTACAATTACCACAATATGAAATTACATCTCATAAAAAATTTCACTCCGTATACAGTCCGAAAATTAATTTATACAAAAAATAAAAAAAAATTGGAATTTTAAATTCCAGAAATAATATACAAAAATAAAATTATTAAAGTTCATATATAAATATAAAAAAATGTAAAATAAATAAAGAGTATATATGACATGCCATTTATTTAATCAAAACATAATGAGTATCAAAATATAAAGAGTATATATGACATGCCATGTATTTAATCAAAACCACTAATCCAACTTTACAAGATTAATAGACTTCTTTTATAAAAAAATGTAATATATATAATTTTGAATAATATATCAAAATTAATTTTGGAAAAGAACCCAAATTAAGTCTTCTGAATTTAAAAATATAACATCAAAAGACTTTTATTTTTCTAAAAATACCAAAAAATTAATAAATGATAAATAAAAATAAAAATAAATACGAAATAGTGATTATTAAACTTAAAAAATGTTAAAGCATAAGAAGCATATAAAGCACAATCTTTCACTTAGTGGATTTAAAAACGATTAAACCACTAAAATTACATGATCCTACATGCAATATTATCAATTAAGCAAAATTTGATGTATGATTAAGAGTTTTTTTTATATAGGATATAATGAGAGAGAGAGAGAGAGATAACCATGGGAAAAAATGATGGATATTGATGTGGCTGAAGGCCTGAAGCCGCTGAACATCATTTTAATGAACATCAATTAAGGTTTACAAATTTTAGGAATGTATGTATGTGTAGTAGTGTGGACTGTGGGTCGTGTGGCTTATCATAAAGGACATGGACTCGATTAATATGGGCTTATGAATGGACATATGTGGTTTGTTAACATACGGTTTCCATTCTTATTTATGACACACGAGTCTATTCATCTTACGTTTAAAACGGGTTAAGTAATATATAAAAAGTTGACGACCAATCATAGTCCTCCAAAAAAACTCAGCTATTATATATAGAAAGAAAAACACGACCGTCTCTCATATAAACAACAACCCGTGCATCTTTTTGCACGGGCATAAAACTAGTTAATAAAAGTAGAATAGAGTAAATAATAATGAATGAAGGAAAGAGACTAATTAATTCTTAAGCATAAACATAGGGGTCCTACATCACCAAAAATTTGAAAAATCATTTTTTTTCATCGACCAATAAGAACGCTTTAGATGTTTTCGCTTTTATATATAGTAGATTCACATTTTTAGTAATCAAGTTGTGATTTGAGAATACTCGTTCATTTTATAGACAATGTTTTTGTTTTTAGGCATTTTTTATGGACAATGTTTTTGTTTCTTGTAGAGATCTCATACTTTTATTTCACAAATTCTTAATAAAGACGGGCACTATCCGTCACAAGCTCAAGACGGATGATGCTCCTCTCACAATATGAAAGTGGGAAAAGCAAATGGAGCCTCACATTTGTCATCCCACTTGCATATTGTGATAGAGGTACTATCCGTCTACAATTTCTAACGTACAGTGCCCGTTTTCAGTGAGACAAGTTAATCATCATTTTCAAACCAACATTCTTTTGCTTTTTTCAAGTGAGTTGCAGCCTTGCAGGGATAGGTTCGGGAGCCAAAACACAAGCAAAAGGATGTTCAACCATGAAAAAATATAAAACTTCGAGTAGAACATTAATGATTGTTGTCGGCGACATAATGAACAAAAGCTTGACGGTTTTTTCTTCTCCAATTTTATCGTTTTAAAGAATGTAGAAAAATAAAATAAAATAATGAACGAGCATATCGAAAAAAATAGGCTAAAATTAAAGTAATGGTAAAATCTTAAATCTTCTTAAATCTATTAAAAGACAAACATTTTAAGCAATTTGGTACTCCCACGTCATCAAACTCAAAGAACTTTTTTACTTTCGTTTCACAAAAATTGATAGGGCCCACCCATGAATCACATATTTATTAATTTAAATTGATAGTGTGTGAACTTTTTTTTGGCCAATTTCTAAATGTAACATTCATATATTTCAACATCATATATAGTTTTATAAAATATTTATTTATATGATTTTTGTATC
This sequence comes from Heliosperma pusillum, assembly GCA_022085475.1. NCBI lineage: Eukaryota > Viridiplantae > Streptophyta > Magnoliopsida > Caryophyllales > Caryophyllaceae > Heliosperma > Heliosperma pusillum. The sequence goes on from JAIUZE010046666.1 coordinate 22,242, forward strand.
GATAAAAAAAAACTATGTATCAGTTCTTGATAACATTAATCAATATAAAATATCTACCTTCTATTAAAAGAGAAACATTTCATGCATTCTCCTTAATACATCAGTACATATGTGAGTTACAATGTATCTAGAGTCTAGACAACCCATCACTTATACTCAACGAATTTATATATTACTTGGTACAAATATTTACAAATACAGATCAATGTATTGCAATTTAAATATATGGATCAATCAATGACCATTTATAAACTATGGGTTATAATAATTTCTTTTAAAAATAAGAGGAGCCTTAATCTTTATCATTCTCCCTAACCTCCTCCAGAGACTCCTTTAATTAAAAGACATTGGAACGGAAAGTTCCATCCTAAATGAATTTGAGAAAACTTGGATACTAATATTTTTTTTGCTTTACAATAACCTTTAACATACTAGTGACACTTTGTTTTACTTTACAAAAGTAGCTTAGATAGAAAAATATTTGTTACAAAAAAAATTGATATTCTCAAAAAAGATCAAATCTGTTAATGAATTTGAAAAACACGGAATGAATTCAATCTTTAATATAATCTTGAAATAGTACATGGAAGATATAATATCTCTTTAAAATGATGACATTATATACTTCGTAATATATCATATAGCTAAAATTATAGAGAAAATGGAATTAAAAAAAAAACTAAAATCTTACTCTTCAATAATGATTAGATCTTTCTGCTTTGAAATCTGGTCTTAAAAGTAACCTTGTACTAGATTCTTCCCTTAGTCCTCGATCTGAAGTTTCTGGGGTTGTAAATGAGGTATTAACTCTCGGCACAACACCAGGAGGCAAATCGGAGCATGTTGTGCCCCCTAAGTCTAATGATTCCACTATTGATAAGTCGATCCCATTGGTAAGCCATCCAATTGCTAAACCTTCCCTTCCTTCCTGGAAAGAGAAGATTCTGGCAGTTTCGCAGGTGGTATGGAACTCCATCAGGTTCAGGATTCATTGCCTGGTAATGAAGTTCGAGTTGATACTGAGGATATTAAAGATGAACTAATCTATTGGGAAAATACTATGGTTGGACAATTCTTAGGGGCAAGCCTTCTATGTCTCAAGTAAAAGATTTTGTAGTTAAACATTGGAACAATGTTAAAGCGCCGGAGGTTATCTATTTTAAGAAAGGATGGTTCTTCTTTCGGTTTGCTGATTCTAAAGATATGAATACCATTCTTAGAGGTGGTCCTTGGAGCTTGGGGGTAGGTCATGAAGAAATGGAATCCTCAGTTTAGGCATGAATTGGATAATGTTTCAATTGTGCCCGTGTGGGTACTTCTCCCTGATCTGGATCCTCTTTTCTGGTCTGCCTCTGCTTTGAGTAAGATTGCTAGCAAGATAGGTAAACCTCTTTATGCTGATCCTGTCACAACTCATAAGGAGAGGCTCTCTTTTGAGCGGATTCTTATTGAGGTGGATGTAGCCAGTACTCTCCCTGAACATATTTTATTACATACCCTTTTTGATGAAAAAATCCTGCAGAAGGTTGATTTTGAATGGATCCCATACTATTGTACACATTGCAAAAAGTTGGGTCATGAAAAGAAATTCTCTAGAGTGCTAAAGAAACTAGCCCAAGCTAATCCAGTGAAAGATAAAACCCCGGTTCCTGTGGTGGTTGCAGAGGGAATAAAATCTAGGCAAGCTCACAAGCCTGAGGGGATGGCTGAGTATGGTGGGTCCAATACCTAACACTCTGCTTTAGTTCAGACTCCTCAGCCTGTGGTGGCCAACTGGAGGGTGGTAGGAGAAAGTGAGTATGGTGGAAGTGGACATGATAGGTCTGAGAACCATAAACATGTCCACAACCAGCACTCAGCTCATGTACCTCCTAGCTGCTCCTGGAAGGTTGGTCATGGGGGCTCAGGGAAAGAGGGCTGTGGTGGGTTTTTGAGCCGTAGACCACACTCTCCTGACTCTGAGCTTGCCAGCACTGCTGAGCATGATTTGGAGACTAACAATGAGAAACTTGCCTCATTATCAACTTTCATGACTGATGATGTGGTGAATGTTAGATTTCTGGTTGTGCCTAAGAAGAAAACAGGTAAAGTCAACCTACAGATTCCCAAGCCTATTCAGTTAGAACAAGGGTTTCAGGTTTTATTGGAGCTGCATATGGAGACGATAGAGGGGGCCCCTCCTCTCCTTTCTCTATGATTGTTGGTGCTTGGAACATTAGGGGTATGAATCATGCCCTTAAATAGTGTGAAATTATTGTTTTTTTTCAGAAATTCTAATTTGGATATTTTAGGGGTAGTTGAAACTAGAATAAAGGCTAAGAAGGCTGACTGTTTAAGGAGGTCTATCTTTAAGAATTTTAATGTTTTGAATAATTACCAGTATCATCATAATGGTCGCATTTGGGTGCTTTGGAAGGACCCTAGGCTTGGTGTTAAGCTCTTGTCTGCTGGAGCCCAGTGGATGCATTTTGAGATATGTATTCCCTATTGCCCTTCCTTTCATCTCACCTTGGTTTATGCTGCCAATGATGGGGCTACTAGGAACAATTTATGGGATTTTATTACTCTTGTTGCTTCTGGTATATCCAAACCCTGGATGCTTCTTGGTGACTTTAATTGTGTCAGGAATTTAGCTGAAAGAATTAGCTCTAGTCCTCCCTCCTTCTCTGATATTGATGATTTTAATAATTGCATTCAGTCTGCTGGGCTTGATAATCTGAATACTTTTGGATGCGAGTTCACTTGGACAAACAAACAAGAGGGTGATGATCTTAAATGGATAAAGCTAGATAGAGTCTTAGTAAATGCACTGTGGACTCTCTCTTTCCCTGATTCTTTTGCTACTGCCATGGAGCCTAGTATGTATCTCCGACCACTCTCCCCTTGTTGTTACGGTGACTGCTGGGAGAACATATACTCCTAGGAAATTTCGTTATTTAAACTGTTGGGGGGATCACTCCACTTTTGCCTTTTCTATGCACTCTGTTTGGAGCTCTCAGGTTGCTGGTTGTCACATGTTTAGGCTCCTCTCCCATCTGAAACTTGCTAAATATAGTCTCAGAAGTCTTCACAAGCAGGCTTTTACTGGAATTCAGCAAAAGGTTGTCCTGGCTAAGGAGAATTTACTTGCTTGTCAAAGACTTATTCAGGCTAACCCTTTGAATACTCAACTTCAGGCGGATGAACGTTTATTTAAGGAGGATTTTTGTAGACTCAAAAAAATTGAGCTTAATATTAGCTACCAAAGATCAAAGGCACACGATATTCAAATGACTGATGGCAACACCCATTATTTCTTTGCCAAAATTGCTCAGAGAAGGAATGCCAACAACATAGGAAGCATAAAGGATCATTCTGGTAAAGATTGTTCATCCCCTGCAGAAATTGAAAATGCCTTCCTTGATTTCTATAAACATCTTCTTGGAAAGGACTCTCCTGTTTTGCCAATTGATTTGCAAATCATTAGGGATGAGCCTACTTTGTCTGAAAACTTGGGGCATGATCTTTTGAAGCCTGTTAGGCCTGAGGAGGTCAAGGCAGCTTTGTTCTCTATTGGGGATACAAAGAGCCCGTGCCCTGATGGATACCCTGCTGGTTTCTTCAAAAAGGCTTGGGTTATCATTGGGGTGGAATTCACTGCTGCCATCCTTGAATTCTTTCAGTCTGGTAAATTGATTCATGAGGTAAACTCTACCCTCATTTCTCTTATTCCTAAGTCTGCTAGTCCTAAATCTGTATTGGAGTATCGACCCATTTCTTGTTGTAATGTTATTTATAAAACCATTACCAAGGTTAGGCTTAAAGATGTCATGTCTTCTATCATTGGAGAAGAGCAAGCTGCTTTTGTACATGGTCGAAACATATTTGATAATACCATGCTTACCCAAGAGCTTGTTAAGGGGTATACTAGGAAGTTTCTGACTCCTAGATGTATGATAAAGGTTGATTTTAAAAAAGCTTTTTACTCCATCAGCTGGTTCTACTTATTAGATCAGGTTCTTCCTAGTCTTGGGTTTCCTAGCCAATTTATAAGTTGGATCATGACTTGTATTTCCTCCCCTAGATTTTCATTGAATATTAATGGCTCATCTATTGGGTATTTTGAGGGGAAGAGAGGCCTCAAACAAGGGAACCCTCTCTCACCTTTGCTTTTTGTTATCTGTATGGAATGCCTTTCAAGAAAGTTAAGATCCTTGCCTTTATCACCTGGGTTTAGGTATCATTGATGGTCGATTCGTCGTCAATGCAAACATAAAAAATAAACCCTATATAAGTAGTATAAAGGGATCGAATCCACGAGGATGGAGGGGTCAACTACAAGTTCGATCGAGTCCTATTCTAGCCTAACAAAGGTTGGATGGGAAGATTAACTAAGAACTAGAAAATGCAAGTAATCGCTAAATAATATGGTAAAGACAATTAAGGGAAAAACTAAGGTAAAGGGTTCACCTTAGGGGGATTAATGGGTTAGTCAAGTAATTAGCAAATGGGTAATAAATTCGAGTAGAATTAATTGCTAATGTCTCAACAATTAATAATCTTCAACAAAGCCATCGCATTTGTCTCAAATCACTCATATAAACACTAGTCTAATCATCTCTACCACCGTCGCTTAAGAGATAATCAAACGATACTTGATAAAGTGGGTAACTTTCGTTTACACAATTCATCAAACACCTAGTGTGCATATGGGTAATACCCAAATTATTACCACAAGTCTACTTATTACCCAACCAATTATCCCACATAACCCTCCCTTAGGCTCCCCCTAAACCCTAGAGGGAAACTACTCACTCATATTATAGGAAATCAAACAACTAAAGGCAAGGAATAAAGAAATGAACATCATGCTAAGGAAATGAATAATTATAACAATCGAATGATAAACAATCAACTAGAAATGAAAATAAATTGCATAAATAACAAAAAGATGAGAAATGTATACCAACAAAGATTGTATTCATGAATAGGGAGAATGTCTTCACCCAAAATCTTCAATACAAACCCAAAACTATGATAGTTCTACTAAGAAAGACTAGATCTACTAACTTGAATTGAGAAATTAAACTTAATTAAGGAACGATTAGGAGAGTAATTAGTGATTAATAGAGGCTACAAATTATCTAGGGTTTTGTGCTAAGTGTTCATGCAAAAGATGCTTACAAATATTAGGGGGAGGGTATATATAGGTATCTCGAAAATTAAGAAAGAAAATAGAAGAAATGGCGAAATGCGGAGTTGCGTTCCTGGCCGGTCGACCGGCCGCCGGCCCTCTGACCGGCCTGGAGCACATCAGTAGCTTCCTTCTTCTCGTCTTCAAAAATCTTCTAAGTATGAGAAAAAGGGGTCCCGACCGGGTGACCGGCCGCCGGCCACCCACCGGCCTGGAGCACAATTAATCTCTCATGTGCTTACTGATGTCGTGCAGGCCGGGTAGTTGACCGGCCGCCGGGTGACCGGCCGGCGCTACCTGGGCCATTTCTTCTCCTTCTCTTTTTATTTCCTTTGTGAGTGCGTGGTCTGTGCCGGGTGACCGGCCGCCGGTCGGTTGGCCGGCCTGCGCCACCTGACACTTGCTTTCCTCATTTCTTCATCTCATCTCCGAATCCCGACTCATGCAAGACCTTTATGCTCCGATTTCTTTATTTCCGCCTTAATTCCTACAAATTAAGATCGACATTCATAGCACGCGAAATCGGGAAGCAAAATGCAATCAAGGGCACGCAAATCCGTGTAAACGGACCAAAATGGGGACGAAAATGAGAGGAAAAATGTGACTAATTAAATGCTTATCAAAATTCTCCACACTTAAGACTTACTCGTCCTCAAGTAAGTAAACAAGATTCGAGACTCATAAGTACCCTTATTCAACACTACACTAATACTAAGGCTACTACCTAAACTACTAATAATATCCGACGGTAGGCAATTAACGGGCCTCCTCCGTCCCTTCAACTCACAACGAGATACTCATGAGGTAGAGTACCTCCTTGCAAGGCAAGTATGGGCTTGCTCAAACTCGCGACGCATCCAAATGATAAGCACGTAGGAACACGACAAAGATGCATCTAACAAAAGAAAAACCACATGCCTCATCCATGTGACGGAAATATCTAAGAGGAAAACCGTCTAAATAATGCATGATCCTTATAAGCCACTAGTATCATAAAGCATGGAAAAATATTCGCCTCCTAGCGGTGCAAGTCTAATGATAATTTTGAACCTCGTCTACTATTTGCTTGGTCAAAAGCGATAAAATGGAAGATGGAAATGAGATCCTCGTGACGTTATTAAGCACAATAGCATATGGAATTCACGTTTCTCAAATAAATGAGACACAAGGATCGTCCCGTCTCACTATGCAACTCAAGGGCAAATGATTCAAGAAGGATAAAAGGAAAATGATATTTGAGTCTAATTGCTTGCAAAACTTTCATTTCAACACTTTTATTTTTTTTATTTTTTTTATTTTTTTTGAGTTGCAATTTTTGATTTGCAATTTTTGGCATGAAAGCACACGGTTTCCGTCAAGGACACGCGGTCGGAACCAACAATAGGGGTATCCCCACCGTAGTGGCATCGAAAGGGACCCTAGATAAGGGTCCACTAGAATCCCGAGAAGTTCCGTTTTGCATTTCCTCGACGAAAACAAGAAAACATGATAATTGACTCAATATTTTTAGCTTGTTTGATTTGTTTCCTTGTTGAGCAAAAGTGAAAGAACAATGAATCAAGCTTGGTTGCATAGCAAGAACGGTCACCTAAGAATCCTTTTCTACCATCGGAATATTCACATCAATTGAGGTTGTCGAGGTGGAATCAGCGCAAACTCGTGACTCAGCATTAGTAGACGGGTCAAAACTCACTAGAAATGCACAACCCAGGGCGTCTAAAATTCCACGATTAAGATGAACACTTCATGAATAAAATAGTAGCAAAAAGGGACTATGCACATTCAACAAGTTTTCCAAAAAGACATTATTAAATCATTTTTCTAAATGCAACTATATGCCATGATGCAATCTAGCATATATACAACCTAAATGCACATGCTCTAACCGACTATATGACACACAAGCTAATGTTATCTCCTAACAGCACACAAGTGGCACACACGCCAATCAACAAAATTCACAACATCGTCATCAACACATCCCGTCCTCAAATAAGAAGAAAAGGAGATAAGGGAGAAGAGAAATAGGAAAGATCTCACCAAAGCGTCTTCATTTTCCCTTTTTGTGCCTCTTATGATGTGGGGCGCACCTATGGATGGAGATAAAAAGAAACACACGGCAATATATACAAAATAAACTATATACAAACTAATTTAAACATATTTTTTGGAAAATTTTCAAATTTTTTTCGATTTTTAGGCATTTTTCGACTTTTTTCAAGTATCAACGATATATACAAAAGAAATAAAATCCTCCCCACATTTAAGACTTACTCGTCCTCGAGTAAGTGACCCAAATATGGAAGGAGGGGAAAAAAAAGAAAAATAAAACAAGTTTTTGGGGTTTTTTTTTTTGGGAATTCCCTCCCCACACTTAGGTATTAAATGGTGTGAGGGGTGAATTCAAAACAAATAACATGTTTTTGGTAGTTTGGAAAGTTTTCAATTTTTTTGGGTTTTCGAATAAAATGCAAATGCATGATTCTAGTCTAAATGCTCAAAAGAAATACAATGCAAACTACACTATATGGATGCAAGACTTAACATGTGACGATATTTTACAAAATTAAATTCTAATGCAAGCCTAAATGAATGCAACTAAATGGATAACTAAACTAGGATATATTACAAGTATCTAAATGCATACAAAAATATAAACATGATGAAGATTTGGATTAAAAAGGAGCATACTCATGGGTTTCCTGCCTCAGGAGAATCCACTAAAGTCAGTGGATGTAGTATTAAAATGGCCACTACCGGCCGCAGCATAGGACTCATCTACACCCCTGGCTCCCGACCCAGAGCCGCCACCATCCAAAATCTCGAACCGAGGACCCATCCTATCAAACCACTCGGCATTCTGGGCCGCCGTCTCGGGATCCACCTCCTCCTCATCAACTACCGGTTGAGCAAAAACTGGCGCAGAATAGTAATCATGTTGGACATTGAAGTCCCCAAACACCCTTGACCCCTGATCATAACCACCCTCGGGCCACATGAAATAGGATGGATGCGGACCAATGGGCTCCCTATACCCCTCCCTACACCAGTTATCGTAGGAGGGGTATTGGCCAAGAGCCAAGTCGTAGTACATCCTATCCATCCTCTAGGACAAAAGTGCTCTCTCCCTAGCTTCCCCCTCTCTCTCCTTAGCCGCCGTCTCTCTATCCCTCGCCGCCGCCTCGTAGGCCAAAGTCATATCGGCCATGAACTGAATCAAAGAAGGATCCAAAGGGGGGTAGCTAGGGGTGGTGGAAGAGGATGCCTCGGGTTGGGATGAATTAGGCCAAGGACGCCATTGTTGTTGATGCATAAAGGAGGGGTTCACAAAAGACATGGTAGTAGGAGTGGGGCCCTGTTGTTCTCTCCTATAGATATTGACGGGGGCAGTGGGATCTCGCCTGAAAGCGGTGATTGGAGCTAATTGTTCTTCCGGGTTATCTGCAGGTGGTGGCTGAGGGTTCTCTTCCTCTAGGGGGAGGAGATAGTGCTCGCTATCGGGAACAACTCTCATAGCCGCACTGTTCGGGAGGGGGATTGAGTTTCGCCCTCGGACCCTCCAATACATTTTTCCGTCTTCAACTATCCTCACAACCCACTCAAGCTTCGATGTAATATAATCCTCCGTCAACAAAGAACATCCCCCCAAACACCTTAAATTTCTCTCATCAAGTGCATATTTGCAAAGTGCACCGGCTATCTTCGTAACAATTCCCCTAATATGGATACTGGTAGGGCTAAATGGATCATTAGACAATTTCTGGAAGTGTAGAGCGACGTGGTGACCAATGTTGACCCCAAATTTACTCGGCTTTTGGAACAAATAAGCCGCCAAAATAGAGAGCTCATCGGCCAGGAAATTGTGACACTCTTCCCTCCCAAATAAGGTTCAACCCATAAATCGATGCCATATTCGAATAGGAGCATTGTGACAAGCGTTTGCCGGCTTCTTAGCCCCCTTTTCAACTTCCATCCCCGAAATTGTAGTCCACACATCATTCAAATTGAAATTTTCCGGGACTTTATAAGTTTTGTGGAATTTGACCCCCAAAACTTTACAGAATTTTTCCAAGGGGATGGTGAAAGCAACATTAAGAATTTGGAAAGTGACCGTCTTAACCATGCCAGTATTGCGGTCTTTCTCATGGCTAAAAGTGCTCAAGAATTCCCAAGTAAGACGGGGGTAAGTACGGAAATGTTGACCGTAAAGTTCTCCCATCCCTAAACCTTTAAAAAGCTCAAGGGTTACGGTATCAAGGCCAAAATTCCGCATAGAATTCCTACAAATGAAACGGGAATGGGGAAGGTTACGGCGTTTTAAGCATTGGAACTTACCTCTTGCAATCTCACTATTGAAGATGATATCCGGAAAGTCGTCATCCGGACCCATTCCCGCCGTTACTTGTTGAAGTCTAGCCTCCAATTCCGCCTCAAGTTAAGCCCGGGTTCTCTTTCTTGGTGGTTGTTGAGCCATGGTGAATCAATTGAAATTGGGGAAATTTTGGGAAAAAATTGAGGTTTTTGATTTGGGGGATGATTTTGTGTTGTGTAGTGGGTTATTAGTTAGGTTGGATGTTGGATTGGTGGAGTTTGTGGTGGTTTTTATGGAGTTTTTGTGGGTTTTATGAAGGAAGAAAGACAAAAAGAAAGAAGAAGAATTGAAGAAGAATGAGAAAGAAAATGAGGCTCACGAGTAGATTATAGCCTCGGGTGTGTTCTGGGCCGGTCTAGGCACCGGTCGACCGGCCTGGAGCCCAATTCAAATTTTTTTGATTTTTCAGCCTTCGAATTTTTTTTTGTGCTCAGGTACTCCTGGCCGGTCTGCTCACTGGCCGCCGGCTGCCCGGCCAGGAACCCAGTTCAAAAATTCCAACTTCAAGATTTTCAGTGATTTTGTGCTCCAGGCCGGTCGGCACACCGGCCGCCGGCTGCCCGGCCTGGAACACGGCTCAAAATTTCCCAAAAAATCAACTCCTATGATTATGTGTTCCAGGCCGGTCGACCACCGGCCGCCGGCTGCCCGGCCTTGAACACCTGCACCTCAATTCTTCAATCTTCAAACTTACATTCTGGAGTGCTCTGGGCCGGTCTGGGCACCGGCTGCCGGGTACCCGGCCTGGAGCACTTCTCCCTTATTCCCTTCTTCTTCAAATTCACAACAAAAATTCCCTAAGTCACCCACAATCTCGACTCAACCAACATTTCCCCAATGATACGGTTTTGAACCAAACCCGACTACAATTATTTCAAACCTACCTAAGACTTCTTCCAAGGACCAAGACACCCGAGTACACAATCTCAAATCTTCATAACTACTCCTAAAATGTAAGCTATATACAAAAAAATCAGTGGTTGTTGAGGGACTCCACCAAACCTATCAAAGCAAAAGATCTTACAAGCAAGACTCTTCCTCGGGAAGTGGATCCCCAAGGAAGAGTACTTCAACCGTTCCTTTCTCATCTCCATCAAAGTATCTCTTCACTCTATGCCCATTTACTTTGAAATTACCACCCTCTTCACTCCAAAGTTCGAAAGCTCCATGAGGTGATATGTCAATAACTTTGAAGGGGCCCGACCATCTCGACCGTAGCTTCCCCGGAAACAGTTTGACCCTAGAATTATAGAGTAAGACTTTATCACCCACTTTTATATCTTTATCAGCCAATTTGGCGTCATGCCATTTCTTTGTTTGCCCTTTGTAAATCTTTGAGCTCTCGTAGGCATCAAGTCTTAGCTCTTCAAGTTCACTCATTTGGAGAAAACGGCGCTCTCCGGCCATGTCGATGTCAAAGTTCATTTCCTTTAAGGCCCACCATGTCTTTTGCTCCAACTCGATTGGCAAGTGACAAGCCTTGCCATAGACAAGCTTGTATGGAGTTGTGTCGAGGGGAGTTTTGAAGGCGGTGCGAAGGGCCCATAGCACATCGGGGAGCTTTTGAGACCAATCCTTTCTACTTTTGCTTGTGGTCTTCTCCAAGACGGCTTTTATTTGACGGTTTCAGACCTCTACTTGCCCACTTGTTTGAGGGTGGTAGGCAAGAGCGGTCTTGTGAGTGACACCATGAGAAGAAAGCAAAATCTTGAAAGTGCTCTTCCTAAAGTGCGAACCCCCGTCACTAATCACCAGTCTCGGGGTCCCAAATCTTGGAAAATAGTGTGCTTGAAGAGCTTGATAAAAACTTTAGCATCATTTGTTGGGGTAGCCACGGCTTCAATCCACTTGGACACATAGTCCACCGCAACTAAAATGTACTCATTCCCACAAGAGTTTGGGAATGGTCCCATGAAATCAACTCCCTAACAATCGAAAAGCTCAATCTCAAGAATGTTTTGAAGGGGCATCTCATTTCTTTGGCTTATATTCCCCGTTCTTTGGCATCGATCACAAGATTTGACAAAATAGTGGATATCTTTAAACATAGATGGCCAAAAGAAACCACCTTGTAACACCTTTGCAATGGTGCGAGATGTACCAAGGTTGCCCCCATAGGCCTAATTGTGAATCCTATCGACTATTTCCATGCCCTCTTCTCTCGGAACACATCTTCTAAACATGCCATCACCACACTTGCGAAAAAGATGGGGGTCATTCCAAAAGTAGCGTTTGGAATCATGCTTCAATTTCCTTCTAGCTCTAGCATCGAGCTCTTCCAGAATGAACCCACTCACAATAAAATTTGCCAAGTCCGCAAACCATGGTGACTTACCACTAATCATCATCAAACTATCTTCTCTTAACCACTCATTGATCGGGCCACTCTCATCCTTCAACCCATGATCTTCGGTAGTCAATCTAGATAGGTGGTCGGCAACAACATTTTCCGCCCCCGCCTTGTCTCTAATCTCCAAGTCGAACTCTTGAAGTAATAGAACCCACCTCAAGAGCCTTGGCTTTGCATCTTTTTTCACTAACAATTGTCTCAAGGCGGAGTGACCCGAGTATACCACAACCTTAGAACCAACAAAGTATTGCCGGAATTTTTCCACGGCATGAACAATGGCTAACATTTCTTTTTCCGTCGTAGAGTAGTTGACTTGGGCTTGATCTAGAGTTTTGCTTGTGTAGTAGATTACATGGTGCCTCTTGTCCACAACTTGGCCAAGCACCGCCCCGACCGCATAATCGGAGGCGTCACACATAACTTCGAAGGGAAGGCTCCAATCCGGTGAGCGGATTATGGGAGCCGTCACAAGGGCCTCCTTCAACCTACAAAAAGCACTCAAGCAAAATTCATCAAATACAAATGGGTGTCCTTGAGAAGAAGAGAAGTTAAAGGCTTGGCTATTTTAGAAAAATCTTTGATGAAACGTCGGTAAAAGCCCGCATGGCCTAGAAAGCTTCTCACTCCCTTCACATTTGTAGGGGTGACAAGTTTTCTATCACCGAAACCTTAGCCATATCAACTTCTATCCCTCTCTTAGACACGATGTGACCAAGCACAACCCCCTCCTCCACCATAAAGTGGCATTTCTCCCAATTTAGGACGAGGTTGTGCTCCTCACATCTTTGCAAAACATTAGACAAATTCAATAACCCAAGATCAAAGGAGTCTCCATGGACACTAAAATCGTCCATGAAGACCTCCATACTCTTCTCAAGAAAATCGGCAAAAATTGTCGTCATACATCTTTGGAACGTCCCCGGAGCATTACAAAGCCCAAAGGGCATCCTCTTATAAGCATAAACTCCAATGGGACAAGTAAAGGTTGTCTTTTCTTGGTCTTCCGAGTGTATGGGTATTTGAAAAAAACCCGGAATAACCGTCAAGAAATGAATAGTAAGAATGCCCCGCTAACCTTTCAAGCATTTGGTCAATAAAGGGGATGGGGTAGTGGTCTTTGAGGGTGGCGGCATTTAATTTGCGATAGTCAATGCACATCCGCCACCCGGTCACGGGCCTAGAAGCTAAGAGAGTCGTCCCATCCTCTTGTTCCACCATAGTTACCCCTTCTTTCTTGGGCACTACATGGACGGGACTCACCCAAGAACTATCGGTTATTTGGTAGATAATCCCGGGCTCTAGCAACTTCATCACCTCATTTTTTACCACTTCCGCCATTTTAGGGTTCAACCTACGTAGCCCATCTACCTTAGGTTTACTACCCTCCTCCAAGACTATTCTATGCATGCAAAGATTAGGACTTAAACCTTTGATATCATCAATGCTATATCCAAGTGAGCCCCTATGAGTTTTCAAGATTTTCAAAAGTTCAAGTTCTTGGTCCTCACTCAAATTAGCATTTATGATAACGGGATAAGTCTCTCCCTCACCTAAAAAAGAGTACTTAAGTGAGGGAGGTAAGGGCTTTAGTTGTACCTTTGGAGGGAGAAGGCCCTCCACCTTCTGCAAGAGCTCATCATCTACCTCATGGTCATCTCCCATCTCCTCATCACGGAGTGCCACTTGTAGAGCTTCTTCTTCACATTTCTCTTCTTCATGCACCTCTTCAACCACTTCTTCAATGACTTCTATCGAGCAAGCTTTGTGAAACATTGGTCCCTTCACTAGATGAGGAAAATTAAATTCAAGGGTTTCGTTCCCCATCCTAAAGGTTAGCCGCCCTTCCCTCACATCAATGAGGACTCCTCCGGTAGCCAAAAAGGGCCTACCGAGGATGATGGGAGTGTGGCTATCCTCCGGGATATCTAGGACAACGAAACCCATGGGAATCAAAAATTTGCCAACTTTAACGGGTACGTCCTCAAGCACACCCAAAGGTTTCTTAACGGACCTATCCGCTAGTTGGAGAGTCATAGAAGTGTGGGTTAAACTATCAAGCCCAATTCTTTTAGCAATAGTTAAGGGAATGACACTTACACTTGCACCGTTGTCACATAATGCCCTTGAAATCATGACTCCCCCTACAACACAAGGGATAGAGAAACTTCTGGGGTCCCCAAGCTTTTTTGGCATTTTGAAAGAGTTAGGATTAATGAGAAGAGAACTACACTCCGCCTCCATAGTCATAACATCTTGGGCACCCAAAGTCCTCTTGTGGGTCAAGACATCTTTAAGAAATTTTGAGTAAGTGGGCGTGTTCAATATAACATCGGTGAAAGGTAAGGTCACTTCAAGTCCCTCAATCATTTTTCTAAAATGGGTGAACTTGAAGTTTTCCTTAGTTTTCAAAGCTCTAGAGGAGTAGGGGATATCGGAAACAACAAGTGGAGAATTAGAAGATACCTTTGGAATGGGAGTTTTCTTGGTTACCTTAGCTCTTGCTATTGGTTGTACCTCTACTCCTTCATCATTGGCATCCTTAATCATCTCCTCCTCATAAGGCATAATTTTGATATACCCATCTTCTCCCTCTTTGGGTTGATCATCTTCACCTTTGCCATCATCTTTTAACTCCAAGGTAGGAGTCAAAATGGGCTATTCGGTTTCATCACCCTCCTCATCATGCTCTTCATTTGGAATTTCATCATTCATCATATCCAAGTAGGGGTTGTCGAGCACAAGTCCACTCCTCAAAGTCACCGCACATGCTTGGTGGCTTGATGAAGCATCCTTGGAGCTTTTCCCTTGAGCAAGTAGACCTCCCGGAGGCCTTTGAGGGTTGTTCAAAGCTTGAGAAGCTAACCTAGCTTCCAATTCCCTCACCTCTTTCTTGTGAGCATTGGTGACATTTTGCAAGGCCAAGTTGTTTTGGATCTCCATGTTTTTGACTAGTTGCAAAACTTCACTCATTGAAGACTCATTCTCTTGGTGGGGTTGGTTTGTCAAAGGAAGTGCAAATGCATAGTCATTCCGACTACTTGAACCTTGATTGTTGTTTCTTTGGTTGCTAAAGTTTCCTTGTTGGTTGTTATTGAAATTTCCTTGTTGTCCTCTTGAACCTTGACCATTGAAATTTGGTCCTTGATTGTTGTTGAAATTTGACCCTTGGCCTTGGAAAGATTGATCGGGAAACCCTTGACTTGCTTGATTGCTTTGGTTGCCTTGGTAAAAATTACCTTGGCCTTGGTTGTTAAAGTTTGGGTTCCCTTGGTTTTGGTTCCAATTTCCTTGACCTTGATTCCAATTACCTTGGTTTTGAAAGTTACCTTGGTTATTGTAATCTTGATCATTGAAGTGTTGATTTTGGAATTGGTTTGATCCTTGGCCTTGTTGAGAGTTGTTGAATTGATTATTGTAGTTTCCTCTTGAAAATTGACCTCCCCCTCTAGGTTGGCAAAAACCCGGAGGATTGGAAGTTTGAGTTTGTGTGTGTTGAGGGTTTAACACATTTTGACTTTTGTAGCTCATGTTTGGGTGATTTTTTCGAACCCGGATGATAGAAGTTGGAATTTGGGTTGTAAGCTCCTTGGTTTTGGAATTGAGGCCTTGAGGGCCGTGGGTTGTTGTTAATCCCTTGGAATGCATTCACATGTTGATAGTCATTTCCTCCTTCATTGTTATAAGATACATTATTCCCACAAACTTCAAAGGTGTGTCCATACCCATTGCAAATTTCAGAAGTAGGGGTTTGATAAGCTTTCACCATAGGGGGTGCATAAGACCCACTAGCTTCATTCACATGATGGCCTTGACTTTGATTTTGAGCCTTTTGAAGCTCGGCAAAACCCTTAGTAAAAGTTTGTGTGAGCAAATCAATCTTGGCATTGGTATCCGCATTTGAAAAGTTCTCACTTGGGTACTTAGAACTCCTCCTCAAGCTATTTCCTCTAGTACCATAGCTAGACTCCGACTCAACCATTTTTTTAATCAATGCCGCCCCTTGTTGGTCATTCAAATGATCAAAACTTCCCCCCGCGGAAGCATTCACCATAGCCTTGGTTTGAGGGAGAAGAGTTTGATAGAATGTTTGAGTGACATACCAATCCGCAATGCCATGATGAGGGCAACGGGCAAGTAGATCAATGAATCGATCCCATGCCTCTCCCAAGGATTCTCCATCCTCTTGTTGGAAGGTTGTTATCTCATTTCTTAGCATTGCCGTTTTGGAGGCGGGGTAGTACTTGCTTAGAAACTCCTTAGCTAAGGCATCCCAAGTAGTAAAAGTGTTTGGAGCATGGTTATTCAACCACCTCTCCGCCCGGTCTTTGAGAGAAAATGGGAACAACATTAGACAAAGGGTTTCCTCGGGCACACCATTCCTCTTCATGATTGCCACTCTACTTTTGAACTTCCTCAAGTGGGCATGAGCATCCTCATCGGGAAGGCCTCCAAAGCTATCCCGCTCAATAGAACTCATTTGAGCCGGGTGTATCTCAAAGTTATTTGAGGCCAAGACAGCGAAATTTATTGGAGATTGGGTATCATCATGGTTTGGTCGGTTACGGTCACGTAAAGTCGTCATTTGTGGTTGATTTTGTTGTTGTTGTATTGTAGGTGGTGAATTTGGTGGTGTATTTTGTAGTGTATTGTAGAAGGGATTTTCGAATATGGGTTCAATGGTGTCGTTTTGTGGGTTATCGGTTGTTGGAAAGGATGTAGAAGCGATAGAAGTATTGGCTTGTTGACGGTTAACCGTTCTTGAATTCCTAACCCAAGCAAGTGTATTGGCTCGGAGAGTCCTAAACAACCTTTCGGGCTCCGGATGGCTAAAGAACAACCCTTCACCCCTAGGCATGCACTCAAAGCAACTCAAAAACAAGTTAGACTCCTAGTGTGTTTTTGGGCACACTAGGGAAAGACAATAATGCAAGGCACTCTACAAATAATCTAACAACTAAACACCAACAAAAGCAACAAGCAACTTGACTAAATCTAAGACACAAAACAAACTATGAGTTTCCTTACGCCATCCCCGGCAACGGCGCCATTTGATGATCGATTCGTCGTCAATGCAAACATCAAAAATAAACCCTATATAAGTAGTATAAAGGGGTCGAATCCACGAGGATGGAGGGGTCGACTACAAGTTCGATCGAGTCCTATTCTAGCCTAACAAAGGTTGGATGAGAAGATTAACTAAGAACTAGAAAATGCAAGTAATCGCTAAATAATATGGTAAAGACAATTAAGGGAAAAACTAAGGTAAAGGGTTCACCTTACGGGGATTAATGGGTTAGTCAAGTGATTAGCAGATGGGTAATAAATTCGAGTAGAATTAATTGCTAATGTCTCAACAATTAATAATCTTCAACAAAGCCATCACATTTGTCTCAAATCACTCATATAAACACTAGTCTAATCATCTCTACCACCGTCGCTTAAGAGATAATCAAACGATACTTGATAAAGTGGGTAACTTTCGTTTACACATTTCATCAAACACCTAGTGTGCATTTGGGTAATACTCAAATTATTACCACAAGTTTACTAATTATCCAACTAATTATCCCACATATTCCTCCCTTAGGCTCCCCCTAAACCCTAGAGGGAAACTACTCACTCATATTATAGGAAATCAAACAACTAAAGGCAAGGAATAATGAAATGAACATCATGCTATGGAAATGATTAATTCTAACAATCAAAATGACAATTAATTAACTAGAAATAAAATAGATTGCATAAACAACAAAAAGATGAGAAATTTATACCAACAAAGCTTATATTAATGAATAGGGAGAATGTCTTCACCCAAAATCTTCAATACAAACCCAAAACTATGATAGTTCTACTAAGAAAGACTAGATCTACTAACTTGAATTGAGAAATTAAACTTAATTAAGGAATGATTAGGAGAGTAATTAGTGAGTAATATAGGTTACAAATTATCTAGGGTTTTGTGCTAAGTGTTCATGCAAAAAGCTGCTTACAAAAATTAGGGGGAGGGTATATATAGGTATCTCGAAATTAAGAAAGAAAATAGAAGAGGGGGCGAAAATGCGGAGCTGCGTTCCTGGCCGGTCGACCGGCCGCCGGCCCTCTGACCGGCCTGGAGCACATCAGTAGCTCCATTCTTCTCGTCTTCAAAAGTTCTTCTAAGTATGAAAAAGAGGTCTCGGCTGGGTGCCCGGCCGCCGGCCTCCGACCGGCCTGGAACACCATAACATTCTCAAGTGCTTACTGATGTTGCGCAGGCCGGGTAGTAGACCGGCCGCCGGGTGACCGGCCGGCACTACCTGGGCCATTTATCCTTCTTCTCTTTTTCTTTCCTTTGTGAGTGCGTGGTCTGTGCCGGGTGGCCGGCCGCCGGTCGATTGGCCGGCCTGCGCCACCTGAGGCTTTCTTCCCTCATTCTTCTTCTCATCTCCGAATCCCGAGTCATGCAAGACCTTTATGCTCCGATTTCTTCATTTCCGCCTTAATTCCTACAAATTAAGATCGACATTCATAGCACGGGAAATCGGGAAGCAAAATGCAATCAAAGGCACGCAAATCCGTGTAAACGGACCAAAATGGGGACGAAAATGAGAGGAAAAATGTGACTAATTAAATGCTTATCACTAAGAAGTTTGGTTTGTAGTTTTTGCTTTTGTTCTTGGATGCAGAAGATTGAAATTCGGTGTGTATAAAATAATCTTCTAATTCCTTCTATTTATAAGGAAATTAATCAGGAAAATAGGGAGTTATTCTGAAGAGTTACTCGTCATAGTCGTTCGAAACGAAACTATATCGCAAAAGCTCGTAAATAATTTTATAAGCGCACACTTCGTACTATCCAAACTTATTATATTGATAAGTGATATTTTGTATTGATTTATCCCCCGTTTTAGCTCGATTTCTATATGATTTATGCACTTTGTTAAGTGATTAACGAGCTAATACTGCTATTCTAGTTGTTTTGCGTGTTTTGACTCGTTTTATAGGAAATGAAGCGGTTTTGCTATATTTTCCTACTTTATGGAGCAAAGACACTAGGATACGAGTTTTCAAGGAATTGATGATAGCCAGTTCACAATTTCATTATAATTCCGCTACATCTTTCCTCGAATGGACTCAATTTGGATTTTGGCTTTGGACTTTAAGAAGAAAACTCAACCCAAGTCAAGATAAGATCAGCCCAAGCCCAATTCCGTAATGCATTGACCAAAGACTAAGGCATAGGATTCCGTGCCTAAGATGAAAAGACGGAAAATCCGACTTACACAAAAACCCGATCGGATTGCCTGTTACCCGATCGGGTATTTCTGCAAGAAGACGTTACTTGGCTCTTCTTCAATCCGAGCTTAAATGGGAGGTTTAATGCATTGACTAGGCTACGAATAAGCAAGAGGATCAGCAGCCATGCAGCCTTATAAAAGCCAATGATCATCCAAGCATAAAAACACACAATCTTACAATAATCTAATAATCTATTATCACTTCTTTTAGCACATTTTCTTACAAGTTTTTATAGCTTTCTTAGTATTTCTCTAGTGTTTACTTAGCTTTTGTTATTGGGTATTTGTTCTTACTTTCATTCTTATATACTCATTTTCCTCATCGGTAATTCTCTAATCTTATTTACTTATGCAATTTTAACCACCATGAATTATAATCTCATTAGTATCATTTTCACCATATTGTTGTTAGTAGGAAATCAACCTAAAATCAATTTAGTTAAAACCAAAGTATTATTTAGCATGTCACATTATAATTTACCTAATCATATAATCCTTAAAAATATCATTAGAATGATTGTTGACATAATCACCATAATCACTTTAGTACTTACATTTCATAGTCTAATTTCATATATCTTTTTCTTGCTAATCTACTTAATCACATAATCACATAGATTAGATTAAATCTAATATTGTAAAATTATTATTGTGTAAATAAAATAAATAGAGTTGTAATATTTGAAATGATTTACAAGTCAAATGAATTATAAGAAGAGTAGTTACCAATTGAACCGTCTAAATTGTTTCTTCCTTTGGTCGTGTCAAATTCTATAACTTTGTTTAGTGGCCATAAGCAATTGTTTGTATTAGTCATTTCTATCTTTATAACGAGAGTTGGGATAGGAATTAGGACTACCAATAGGGGTTTAGTGACTTAACCATGCTGAAAGGACGTTAGGACCCACTAAAAGGTCGGTACTAATCCAGAAGGAATATACAGCTACAAGGCCTAGACAATGATAGTAATTCTAATGTTGGTATCTATGAGACTTTTAATGAGTTTTACATGTATTTCTCTTTCACTATATCAACTTGATTAGTTAGTTTACTTTATCGTTTTAAATAGTTTATTTTATTGTCTTTTTATTTCCGTTATTAGATAGTTTACTTTATCGTTATCTAGTTAGTTTATCGTCTTTTTATTTCCGTTCCTAGATAGTTTTTATTATTGTTATTCTCTGGTTAATTAGTTTAGTTAGTTAGACTTTCAATATTGTCATTTAAATACCGTCTTTAGTTAGAAATTAGTTGTCAATATTCGGATCAGAGGACTTCCCCGATCGGGTACGTGACAACCCGATCGGGTATGTCTTCTGTTCTGGGTTTTTTGTTTTTCAATTTACATATTTGTTCTTACATATCGTCATTTATATTCTTGTCATTTTATTTTATGTTAATAGTTCAGACAAACAACTCAAGTGACTCGATTTTAAATGAAAACCAATCCATAACAATTCATAAGTAACACGTACTCCCTGAGGATCGACATCCTACTTCCCTAATTACATTCCTTATGTTGTTAGCCTAGTCCGGGTAAATTATTTTTGTTTCGGGACCGCGACAGAACCGATCAAATTTTGGCGCCGTTGCCGGGGAGCACGGTTTTGCTTATTTATGTATTGTTGGTTTTTATTTCTACTATTTTTAGGTGCAACCGTACCTAATTCATTTCTAACTTTCTCTTTTGTGTTTTTCTTGTAGGTTGATAAAATGGTGCTAACTAGAGAAGATCCAAGGTACCGGGTTTTTGAGCTTGCCAGTGGGATCCTAAGGGTCCATTTGACCTTGATTGCTCTCATCGAGGGTAACCAATTTAGAGGAAAACCAGACGAAAACTTGTCTCATCATCTTCAAACCTTTTGTGAATTTTTTCAAAACATAGTGAGGGAGGGAATCACCCAAAATGAAATTAGAGAAGCACTTTTTCCTTTATCACTAAAGGGAGAAGCCAAATGGTGGTTCACCCGTCGCTTAAAAGAAGCCGCAAGACCTATGGAGTGGGAAGAGATTGTCGTCGCTTTTCACCGTAGGTTTAGAACCAATTTATCAAACCTATCAAATAAATCACAAAATGAAAGAGGGGAAGGTTCACAACCCAATGGGGGAGAGCGAAAGAAGAGTCGAGTGGAAACTTCAAATGAAGTTGACACTACAATTTCCTTAGCTTGTCCTAGTCAATCCAATGAAACCACCCCAA